>KQ085948.1:0-159941 GCA_001020605.1 Schizopora paradoxa
GCACTGGCAGCCACGTTTGGCGTGGCCGTTGATATGATGTTGCTCCGTCACTTGCTGCTCGAAACACGACACAACCGAGCTCGAGGCTGTTTGAAGTTCATGCAACGTTCATGGTGCGTCAATTGTTAGCTTCGCTTCGACGAAGCTTCGCCGTCTTTGACTTTTTAATCTCAACGTCATTTACGTCAGTCACGGTCGAATAACTCGTGATATGATGGAAGCTACGCACGAGCACGAACACGAGAGCTACACGAACCTGAGCATTAATATTACGGTGACGTTGAATTTGGCTTCATCTACATCATAACGCGAAGTGATAACCTTCTTCGGAATATTGGCGTTGGTTGTCAACTGTTTGTCTCGTGGTATGTATCACATTTTATCTGTCTCATTTCCCTGTTTGACAACTCATCCTATACATCTAGTAATTCTTATAGTAGCAGCAGCGGCAAGAACTTGAACACGTACGCGTCTGGTCACGACCCTCCATAAGAGGCCTTCCGGCTTCGGGTTTGCGATGTTGCAGCTCATCGAGCATCGGGTCTAATGGCCCATCAGCCTGACCGCAGTTGTGCGCTCATGGTTGATGGTCGCACTTGGACGGACGAGGGCGGGACGTCGTCGGAACTTGGCCCTTGGTCCTTCGATGTGAGTGATAACCTCTGGTGGTTCTACTCATCCCTTCCTCTAGGAATTCTAGACGCAGATCCTCGATACGATGGAACACGAACAGGGTCGGAAAGATATTGAAGCGTTACACATAGTACAGGACGTTCCGAGTCGACGACCTTCCGTCATAAGTTATCAAGTGACACTTCATGTTCGAACGCCGGGGTCCGTTTCTAAGCCGGTGAGTCTTTCTTTGATGAAAAAACGGGAGGGTGAAATTACTGATAGATGCTGTAGTTCGAGACTCGAGTCGGAATATAGGTACGAAAATCACCTGTCATTTCGTTTTCTGAAACTCGAACCTCGAACCTGATTAGTTTGAACGTAGCGCTGAATGTGAGCGGACAGGACAGGTCACGGTGAAGGTGATTCGTCCCTCTACCTTTTGTATTGAGGCAAACAACAATTTATTTACTTTCCGCAGGGTTGTAACTGGTTGGAATCTGTCTCTGAACAATAGGCGTCCGATTTCTAGAGGTCGCAAGATTCACTTCCCACCGGACGGACGGGGATGTAAACCTATGGACATCGCAATATATGTAACGCACATATTCGATCATTGGAGGGTCAGTGATGATTGACGACTGCCGTGTTGGAATTTCGACCGACCTCGGGAGGAGCTTGAAACTCACAATTACGACTGTCGGGTCAGAGAACGATGGGTATAATATCCAGAGTGTGTTCTGATCAATATTGGGCGATGGGATCCAGGAGCCGCGCCATCTAATTTATTTTAACTCTCAAGTCACTATTTTTGGCATTTGGGAGTTCGAGGTCATGATTTATTGGTGCGTTCCGTATCTCTCGTTTCGCCACTAAAGTATTTAAACGCGTTCTAGGATAGATGGGTATGAGCGCCTGTGAATAAGGCCTTGACGCTGGATGAATTGATCATGGTTTGTGCTCGACCTCGCATCCTTGTTTGTGCCTCTCATCGACGATTCGTCGGATCCTTCGGGACTCAGGCCTTGGGGCGCGGCACCTAGTAATGGGAGAACGGAGTGAGGAAACGAGGCGCGTTGCACCCTGATGGGTATGCGGCGTGCCTGTGCAATGCTGAGAGCGGGGAAGGTAAGGTATCTGGTCGTCGCTGACGATCAAACTCGAGAGAGTGATCGCTGATCCCGAGTGGACCTGAGACCTGGTGATCGTAGACGACGGTAGTCCAGTCTTTGCCAGTGTGAATGCATACTGTTCGAGATTGGATTGAATAAAGACAGGCAATCAATAAAAGCTTGAAAAAAAACAAGAAAAATGGGGAATCCAACCCCGAACTAAACCCGGGGCCCCGGGGGTGGGAAGGTTTGGAAGTTCTGACGCCCTCACGACCGCAAAGTAATATAAAAAATGGGTGAAAAATAAAACAAGAAGAGGGAGGATATACACTCACTCTGCTTTGAGCCGGACTAGGCAGGTGTTGAGCTGACCGTCTTTGCTCAGAAAACAAGGATGTCCTCGCGCGTGTCTCCCACGTGGAATAGCCTTGGGCCAGGACCTCGAATGCAGCCTTCTACTTTTTTGTATTCTTTGAGCCCTGGAGCGGGGTTTGGGAGCTGTTTTTGGAGATATACGCTTTGTACTTTGGTCGAGAAAATGGTGAGAAAAGGGAGAAAGAGAGAATGCAGGAAGGGGAGTGACCGGGGACGCGGGAGATGGGAGCGTGGGTGGACAGAGAGCGAGTTTCCCTTTTGAACGACGACCAGCGAGAGCTGCTATTTCCCGTCTACCCTTTCCTCGTCCTCGACATCTCTTTGCTCGTCGTCGTCGTCGTCGTCGTTCTCGTCAACGTCGTCAACGTCGCTCGCATCGCCGACGCACCGTTCTGCACGATGGCACCGATCAGATCAGCAGCCGCCATGTCGTCCGCAGCGCACGCCCATCATGGCTTTTCGCGCCGCCGATCCTCCCTTTCTCTCCGTACGTTCCCCTCCTGATCCCGTTTCAAATCTGCCTCTTCGCTAACTCAGACTCAACCCATACATCGACGGCGACATTGTCATCATCAACGACGACGACGATACGATACGATATTATCTATCGACTTTGACGAAACTACAGTTGCATCGAGGAGAAAGCCAGCGCTTCCAAAGAACTACACCTTTGCGCCGAACGTCACCCCCGTCTCCTACCCCGCCGACAAGCCAGACGGCGTTGACGATCCCAACGACGCTGGAGAGGGAAAAGACACCATCTCAGCTCTCACAGACCCCGCCTCGCTCCTCATGTCCTCGCTCGCCAACTCAAATTCCTCGTCGTCTCGCCCCCGCCGGCGCCGCCGCGACTCGTCTGGGAACGAGCACATCCCACGCCCACCCAACGCCTTCATGCTCTACCGCCAGAACTTCGTCCACCAGAGACACGTCCCCGGCAGCATCGAGACCAACCACAACTCCCTCAGCAGGATCGTAGGTGAGCCTTTGATTTGGGTTATCTTTCACCCCTTCCTTTGAGTTTTGGCTGCGAAACTCCTCTCCCCGTTTCCACCGGTGATGCGTGCCCATTCGAGTTCCGAGATGGCACGCATGATCTCTTTCTTATTATTATCTTTTGAATTTCTTTTCTATTTTCCTTTGTTCCTTATCTTGCGAGGTGCTTACTCTGTTCTGCTTCAGGCGACTGCTGGAAACAGCTGCCCGCGTCGGAGAAGAAAGTATGGGAGGAGATGGCGGAGCGCAAGAAGGCCGAGCACAAGAAGCGCTATCCTGACTACCGCTTCCAACCCAAGCACGACCCAGAGAAGAAACGCAGACGAGCAGAGGCCCGCGCTGCTGCCGCCGCCAACCAGGTCGCGCACGTCAAGACGACGACGGGGATGAACGCACATCACAATATGGCGATACCACCTCATATGCAGCAGCTGCAACAGCAACAGCAACAGCTTCTTGCGAAGGACAAGGAGGGTGGCATCCCGCTCGCTGAGCCACGAGCGCAGAAGGCGCTTCCTGGTGGCTCGATGGCGGGCTTCGGCAACGTGAACATGGGCATGAGCTCGCAAGTTCCCCTGCATGCTGGTCATCGCCGCTCGAGCTCCGTCCCTCTTCCTCAAGAGGCCTTTGCGTACCAGAATGCGCACAACTTATATCCTTATGCCGCGCAGATGCATCCTCAGAACGCACAGATGGGCTTCGGAGGATATGATCTTCAGCAGCAGCAGCAGATGCACACGCCGCAGATAGATGGCTGGTCCCCGACGCAGCAACAGCAGCAGATGCTCAACTACCCTCCACACAGCGCAGCGCCGCACCCAGGCTACAACCATGTCCCACTCACGCACTCGCTCTTCCCCGGTACGGCAGGCGCGGCGACGAATCCATTCAACTTCGCAGATCCCGCTGTTGCTGGCATCAAACGCAATGGCACGAATCCTGCGGGTGACGAGCAGCAACAAGGAAATGGGATCGCCCTCCCGACAGTCCCACGTCTTACGGGGCTTACACCTTCAAACGCTCCTGGAGAGAGCGATTCGTCCTCTTCAGCACAGGGTCCATCGTCCTCGAACTCTGCGACGACGCCGATGCTGCACCAGCCCGCGCCCTACCGCCTCTCGCTCACGAACAACTCCCTCTTCATGCCGCAGCCCGTCACGGCAGGCGTCACCGCGACCTCCCTCAGTGCGTCCGGCAACCCCTCCGCTGCGAGCCGCTTCCCGAGTTTCCTCGGCCGTCTCCCGAGCTTCTCGATGGGCATTCCGCTCAGCTTCGAGACCACCGGCAATGCAGGCGCAGAGGGGACGACGGAGGGCGCCGAGGGCGCGGCTGGCGAGTTCATGCCCCCGCAGTCGTTCTACGTCAACATGGGCGGCATGGCTGTCGACGCTGCCGGGCTCGAGGGCTTTACCTTTGGGAGCGCGAACGGTGGAGCACAAGGGGAGTATGGCAACGCCAACGCGCGCTCGCTGCAGCAGGCTGCGATGCACCAAAGACAGCTTGCGAACCTCGGGCGGCGCGCGAGCTCGACACAACCTATCCTCGAGCGCCAGCGTGCGTACGTCCTGGGCCAGCTTGGCGACGGCGAGGGAGCTCCTAACGCAGCTCCGTATGACTTTTCAGGATATGAGATGGGTGGCATGGGCACGATGGGGATGTTTGGCCAGCAGCCTCAGCAGCAGCAGGACCAGCAACAGCCTCAGCAACAACAACCATTCGCCGACTACTACGCAGACTACCAGCACCCGCGTGCGGGCGAGGAGGATTCGATGCGTGGATTCCGCAATCCGTTCGCGCCGGCTGCTTCTTCTGGAGCGGCTACCTCAACAACTGCGCCCGCACCAGGTCTTGCCACGGCAGACTCGACAGGTGCACCAGTCCCTTCGTCGAGCTGCTCAGAGACGACGACGGATTCTGCTGGGCCTGCGAGCCCCGATGCGTCAGGAGATCAGAACGGTACTTCGCCGCACCTGGGTGTGGGCATCAGTGTGGAGAAGCTCGACGAGGGCGTGCCGCCTCACCAGCAGCTCTTGCCCGCTGGCCAGCAGGATCATTCGGTCGCACGTGGGCTCGAGCTCGCGGCGGGTGCATATCCGTTCGGTGTAGGGCATGGTGGAGATGAGGGCGTTGTCGTTAGCGGGAATGATGTGAGCATGGAGAGGAATAGCTTTGTGAGTATTAATTTGTTTGGTATGATTGGAGAGAGAGCTCACGGAGGTTGCTTTGTAGGACTTCTCTGCGATGCGCCACTCCCTCTTCCCTTCCCCATCCGTGCCAGCCCAGCAACCAGGACAGTCACCCGACGTGGGCGATGTCGCCCTCGCTCCGCACGAGCGCATGCCCTACAGCACCAGCAGCGCGTCTTATAACCAGCAGCAACAGCAAGTGCGGCCGCAACAGCAGCAAGCGCAGCAACAGCAGTTCGGCTACGGCGTGTCCGCTTCCCCTCTCGTACCGTCATATAGTCAACATGGACAGCAGAAGAGAGTGGTGTCAGAGCCGGCGTACCACGGTGCGGTGAACGGGATGGAGATGCTTGACAGCGGGTACACACCTAATGGCGCTTCTGCTGCTGCGGTGTCGACAGCGACGTCTTCGCCTTCCGCTCCTGCAGGGAATACGCTTGAGCTCTACCATCACCAGCAGCAGCATGCACATCACAGCACGCAGGACAACGCGGCGCTACACAACTACTATGCGGGGCTCGGCGATATGCGCATGGCGGGTGAAGGCCAGATTGAGGACGGCAACAACAACGTCGGGAATATGAACGTTAACGGTGGTGACGCTGCGAGCGGGCGCTTCTCGTTCAGCGA
This sequence comes from Schizopora paradoxa, assembly GCA_001020605.1. Taxonomy (NCBI): domain Eukaryota; kingdom Fungi; phylum Basidiomycota; class Agaricomycetes; order Hymenochaetales; family Schizoporaceae; genus Schizopora; species Schizopora paradoxa. The sequence goes on from KQ085948.1 coordinate 5,912, forward strand.
GTTCGTGCACGACTCCCCAAGGCTCGAGCTGGGGCGGACTCCCGTCGTTGGTGCGAGTTGAAAGGACCGACCGACCTCCTTTCGTCCTATCGCTCTCCTCTATCATGTTTGACCGTGACGCCCAATTTACGACCACCCAAGCACGCATATAACCCATCTAAACTGCACGTATATATACGCAATTCATCTGGCTCATCTCATCTTCGCCATTCTCCGTCTCGTCCACCTACAAAATATCTCTCCGTTGCTGTCCTCCGGATTCCAAAAGGCTTTCTTCGTTCGGCGGTCTTCTTTATTTTGCCTTCTCTTGCTGCGCGTCCGGCTGTTCTTTCTACTCCAGGCCCTCTTACTATATCTACCTACCTATGGATAATTATCTGCCTTTCTTTCTCCTCAACACTGTATCAATAAATATCACTTCGCGACTTCTCATTCCAAGTTCACCTATTGCCGCTACTGCTTTCTCTTCTTTATGATGGTCTTTGTTTTGCCTTCGCTACTCGCACCCCAACTGTATCCATATTCCTCAGTCTCTCTATCTCTCTCTCAATATCATCAGTCTTTGCGCTTTTAAAACTTGTTGTCTTGCTCGTTCTTCACTTCATGATTTATCCAAACTGTCTGTCTGTCTGTTGTTGTTATCGATTATACGTATACAATACCCTATGCTCGCAATAAATTGATATTGTTTTCATCTTTGAAGCAAGAGTGACCTAGGAGGGAGTGGTAGGTTGTGAAGAGGACGAATGAGTCTGACAAACAGTGTTCTCAATCTCGGGACGTTTGATGAAGGTTCTGCAAAAAGTCTCTTAGGGAATAAAGATGCTCGCGCTACATAACTGTGTAAAGATAGGGGTTTATCAATCCCGCTTAGCTCAGTGGTAGATGCGCTTCACTAGTAATGAAGAGGTCACTAGTTCAAATCTGGTAGTGGGAACTTCTTTTTCCTCTTTTTCCTTTTAAACTCGATCGCTCGCCCAAGGTCAAGAAAGCCTTACAAAACTTTCGAGAAAGCGTACAATCTCCTTTTCTTTTTTCACATACGAGCCAAAGCGCCGAGAGACAGAAAGAAAAGGAGACGAAAAAGATAGACGGCGATGTGGACGAAGTCAGGATGGCGCTAAAGAGGCGAGGTTCGAAGCTCTGGTAAGGTTTCATTTTTCAGAGCCTTCGACTGCAAAATGGAAAGACGCATGCACGCGAGGTTCGAAGCTCTGGTAAGGTTTCATTTTTCAGAGCCTTCGACTGCAAAATGAAAAGACGCATGCACTCGAGCGCTTGAGCGATCGTCCAAGGAAAGAATGAAATCCAAGGTGAGCAAAAAGAATTCCCACTACCAGATTTGAACTAGTGACCTCTTCATTACTAGTGAAGCGCATCTACCACTGAGCTAAGCGGGATTAATAATATGGTTCAGTAGAGCTTCTATAGCGTGTCCGTAGAAATTTCTATTCATCTTTGGATTTTGCTTTTATCGTTCACCGACTTTTTGAACTCGAACCCGTTGCACGTTATCGTATCCGCTCCACTCTAGCACTCTCAAACAGCTCGAATTCAGCCTCCCATACACTTTATGCTTTTTCTTCGCCGTGACCGACTCGTATCCGAGTGCTTGCTTTGGGATTCGAGAACTGACCGGGACCAATCACGGTGCCAGCGAAGCAGGAAACCCCAACTTGAATGGTGACAGAAGCCATTTGTGGATCGTGACATCTCTCCGGCGGAAACCCCTTCGAAATTCCTCAGATGAAAAGGACGTGACTGCGAGCGCGCTATCTAAAAGACTTGTGAAGTTTCCTATCGTTCTTTCGTTTAAAACGAGTCTCTCAACAGAAATGGTCAAATCCAGTCATTCAATCGCCAGTGTCGTTCAAAGAAATTGGAATTATAGGTCTCCCTCGAACTTGATATTCCAGATGGGATCGTGGCATTCATCTAGACGTCAGTGGTTCCTTCATTCCGAAAACGATCTTTAAAACCTAGATGTTGGAAAGCATGAGCCGTTTGCCCAATGTCGTTTCAGACCGATGGTCGATTTCTATCAATTCACCGGTTTCGAGCCATCGACGGCGAGGACGTTTGTCGACCTCTTCGACACGCCCATCTCGAGGCTCTTTCGCTTCGGTGCAAGCTTAGTGAGTGTCTTTAATCTTCACTGTTATCGGTCACTCAACTTCACGAGAAAGATCGGACCTCTTCGGACTAGAATTCAGGACTGAAGACTTGACAACACTCGTGCTTAACGGTCGCCAATCGATATGTCTCCTCGAACTCCATATCCCATCACACCCATCGGTGACTTCATTGGTTTCGTTCTGTCCGTTCTCCCCCTATTATCGCATCGTCGAATGCAATCCTGGAATATCGGAATCTGGATGTACGCCTTCTGGATCGGATCTATGAATTTCTCCAATTTTGTGAAGACGATAATTTGGCACGACAACTACGAGATCGTCATACCAGTCTGGTGCGATTTGGGTAAGGAGTTTTTCAAATTATCAAAGGTTAATCGGGTCGTTGATGATATCTTAGTAACGAAATTACAAACGGGAACTGCGATAGGTGTTCCCGCGTGTACTATGGTTCTCGCGCTCCATTTATTCAATATATCGCGCATGCGAGCGGTGTTCAGTACCGACGAAGCAAAGAAGGTACATATTTATTACAGTTAGGTGTCTCTTTGACGATCCTTCTAATGTCGGCAGAGGCGGCGTTCCTTGATTTTTGATTTGTCGATTACCTTAGGCCTTCCGGTGATCATCATGGCGCTATGTGAGACGAAAGTGTCCTGATGGAAATCTCTCAGAACTGAACGGAAACTTAGGGATTATCGTACAACCGTATCGGTTTGAAATCGACGAAGAACAGGGATGTACGACCACGTCGTACAGTTTTGTGACATACATAATCAACTATGTACCTCAGCTTGTGCTGATTCTCATCGCTACATTTCTCGCTCGTAGGTGTTCCACCGTCTTTGCTTGCTTACGCGAATACTTAATTTCTAAAACTTGCAGCATTCACCCTTCAGAGGTTTCTTCGACACCGCAGAGAGATGAACGAGTTCTTATGTAGCCATTCCAACGTTACGCCAAATAGGTACATCAGAGTGATGGCTATCACTTGTCTGACAATCGTCCTTGACTTGCCCATCCTCATCATCAATATCACCCGGCAGCTCGTGATGGGCAAAGAGAGCGGGTACAACCAGCCGTACGTCAGCTGGGCGTACGTGCACAACGGCGCAGATGGTGCGCTCGAGGGCGCGGGTTTGAGTCAAATCCTGCAGCTGAGTGTCGACGACTGGGGCTGGAGTATGTGGAGAATCCTCAACGTGAAGTGGAACGAGTGGATCTACGTGCTTCACGCAGTGGTCTTCTTCGCGTTATTTGGCACGACACCGGAGGCGAAACGTAACTACCGGGTGGCCGTCCAGTATGTTTTCAATGCATTGAATTTCAAGAAGGAAAATGCAAAAATAACTACTACGGCATCAAATATGAAATTCGCCTCAGACACATCGGTACAACGAAACAGGGGGTGGGCACCGTATCTTATGCTTGAGCTTACGACATAGCTAATCTGTATATTTTAGATCTGCTTCATTTTCATTTTTCAACTCGCACAGTAACGAGAGCGATTCTCGTACGGCCAGCCTCCCTTCTGTCGTCTAGCTTGCATAGGAGTGTATCGTTAGCATGTGTACGACGTAATCATAATTTTAATAGAACACTTCAAGCTTCAACCCATGCGTTAGCGTCATTCAAATCAACTGTGCATCTGCGACAATAGGACTACGAGTTATGACATCCAACAATACATTCAAACAGGGGGACTCCTCTGGTAGTCAGGTTAATATGTCATGATCGTTGAGTATCAAGTTCAAGCCTTGATTTATGAATGAGCACAGAGGCTCGATTTTACAAAGATCTGTTTGCTCAGCATTGGCAGAATCAATTTTGCGAAGACTGAGACGGACAAAAGTCAAGCCTGAAAACGTGACACTCGCACCCTCTTTCTTTTCTTGTGTCGGCGGGCGCCAGCGTGAAGAGATCAAATCAATGACGTTCTGGGACGAAAAGTTGTGTAAACTGTTTCTGGATAGTGAAAGCTCTTCGAGTGCTGGACACACATTGCTGGCAGTGTCCTCCGAGTCCAAAGGCCGGAGTGTAAGGAGCGATAAGGTCTGCGGGGAGATCCAATCCGCGATTATGTCCAGCGTTTTTAGAGCAGGTGTGCATTGAAGCAGGCGTCGCAAATCCTCGTCAAAAATAGGATCCTGGGTCCCGGGCCCGACTTGAGTCCAATGCAGGCACAGGACCTTCAGTGTCTTCAGGATCTTGCCTCGAGTCCAACGCCGGCGTTGGTAGACATCTTCCGGGTCTCCAAGGAACGTAAGGATGATCTCTTCCAATGATGGGATTTCCGCGTCCGCGAGTAGGGACTCGGCAAACTCAGCATCCCTGGTAGTCAAAACCAGGTCCAGCCTACGCAAATGAAACAAAACAAGACGCGGAGGCTCGATGAAGATCTCTGTGCAGCGTAAAAGGGGAGTGTAGTGGAGAAACGAAAAGGGATTTGATGCTGGCGTAGCAGGGTTTTGAGGTTAAGCGGTAACGTTCCAATAGGTCAAGGTCCGCAATGAATCGAGGACGTTTGCTGGCACTTGCCCCCGTAGAAGTACATGACCGTCCACTTGCAATTCCCGCAACGAGGTGAAGCCTGACAGATCGACCGTGATGGTTTTGTTCAGAGGCGCTGGCTCGAGAGTTTCGTTGTATATCTTGCAAGTAATCTTCAAAATACTGAGTTCTGGTGCTGCGCTAGTAAGAAGGTACGCCTTTCCTTCGGGTAGTTCAATCCCGTCGCAAATTAAATACAGGCGTTGAAATCGATGCTGTTCTTTAAAGATTGAGTCGAGCAGATGTTTCCGAAGTTCAGGTGCGTCATATTCAAATAGAAATAGAGAAACGTCGAGAAGAGCTTGTCTTGATCTCAAGAGGTATAGGTCCCATAGCGCAGCAAACCGCTCGTGAGGGTCGGTCCAATTCCTTGTATCGCCTCCGTACCACCAACACGATCCCCAGATCATCAAAGACCAGAGCGTCGATTGCGTAAGTGCGAGTGATCGCCAGGACCTGCAGACTTGCGAGTATACAAGCGCAGGCGCTACCGTCATCCGAGTGTCGGGTATGAAGGTCGCGGGGATCGAGCATCCATGTTCGAATATCTCCCGCAAGACGTCCGGGATCAGAGATGATATTGACGCTGCGCCCAACCTCGTCTTCCTAAAACCTGATTCGACGTGTTCTAGGGATGTGATTGTATGATTTGTATCGTTCATGATGGATGAGAGAACTTGAATGAAGTTGCTCGTGTTCGCTCACCATGGCTTTCTTTGTATATATCACACCGTGACAGGCCACACGACAGAGTTTGCATTGGCAAATTTGCTTGATGATGCGAATGAGCTTCGAATCCTATGATACGTCGATAAACTGTGCATTTTTCAACTTCTATACTTTGAAAAATTGCAACTTACGAGAGATTTGAGGAAAAGCACGAGATATCTCGATTCTGGGCACAACTTGAAGGCGTGACGGTTAACGTTGAGTTTGGAAATTGAGCATTCCAAATCGACCGTCAAATTTCGTAGATACTTACTCGCGATGCGCTTTACTCTGAAAGAGATCCGACATCATGTGTCGGTTGGGTGGTTGGCTCACTCAGTCACTGGGCCGCTGTGCGAGTGGTCGTCGTTCTCAACCAGCCGCTGCCAACGGGTGGGCGGAAAACGGAAAACGTGTCGTTGAACGGCAACTTCCGTGCGGCGCTAAAGTTTGCCGCCCAAGCACATGAAAATGTCGAAAAAATACTACTAAAATCAAATCCGAAGTAGGACAAACGGATCTATTTACTGCTCGTGGTCGTCTCCCTTGAAGCTTCTAAATCGACACCCATGGTAATATGGCTGCACCTTCTCAAGAAATTTCAGGTTACTACTGCGCATGGTATTCATTGAAGTGGCCTGAGTGGAGTTTTTACTGTACAATATTGTTGATGATATGGAGGAGGGTCGTTTATTTCCTCATAGTTTATGAGGGCATGTAGCAGCGTTTGGTCACATTCAATTGATTTATATTGCTGGCCAATGGGGATTTCGAGGACGAAAGCCCGACGTAGTCGTAGGCACCCAACGAGACGACAAATATTTAGCACATCGACCAATCGACTCGACGGTTTCTTTCTACAATCATTATTTCAGTTAATAAGAAGTTGTCATCTAGGAGTACCTTGCGGCCCGAGAACCTCTTCGGTGAGTAAACTCTACTCGAAGCGTATCGCCAGTTACTGTTGACTAGTTGACTCTCATCAAGATTTAAATTTACGAAGAAAATCCAACCAGATTATGCGCGCTCAAGAGAGATGGATATATCCAACAAACAAAAATTACAACTACGTAATTTGCAGCTTCAGACCTTGCTGTATGAACGAGCACACAGGCTCGACAGTAGGGAGATCTGCCAGCCGAGGCCGCCTAATGCCAGCACTGGCATCACGCGGGAAAACAGAGAGACGGACATCAGTCAGCCCTGAAGATGAGGTGGCACCTTCGATATCTGTTTTTTCTTGTGGCGGGCGCCAACGCGAAGAGATTAAATCAATGACATCCTGGGACAAGAAGTTGCGTTCATCATGGGTTTCGAGGACAAGTTTCTCCAGTGCCGGGCATACATTGCTGGCAACGTCCTCCCGAGGCCGGAGGGTAAGAAGTAATAAGGTCTGTGGGGTGACCCTGGGTGAATCTATATTCAGAGATTTCAAAGCGGGAGTGCATTCAAGAAGGTGTTGCAAGTCCTCGTCAAAAAAGGTATCATGAGTCCCATCACGAGATCCAAGCCAGTGTAGTGATAGAACCTTAAGTGTCTTCAGAATCTTGCCTTGAGTCCAACGCCGGCGTTGGTATCCGTGAGTGTCAGCGAAGAAGGAAAGGACCATCTCTTCCAATGCTGGTATTTCCGAGTCCGCAAGCAGGAACTCGGCAAATTCAGCATCTCTGGGATCCAACCCCAGGTGCAGTTCACGCAAATGGCACAAAGCAAGACGCGGAGACTCGCCGAAGACCTCTGTGCGACGTATATGAGGAGTAAAGTGGATAAATGAAAAGGGATTCGATGCTGGCGTCGCAAGGTTTTGAGGTGAAGCAGTCATGTTAAAATAGCCTAAGGTCCGCAATGACTCAAGGACGTTCGCTGGCATTTGACCCCGTAGAAGTACATTGCCGCATACATCCAATTCCCGCAACGAGGTGAAGCCTGACAGATCGACTGTGATGACTTTCTTGGTAGGCATTGTCCCGTTATATTTGTCGGCGAATACACACATCTTCAAAAATCCGAGTCTCGGCGCTGCACTGAGAAGGTAGGGTGTCCTTTCGGGTAATATGTCTTCGTCGCAGTTTACTTCCAGGTGATGTATTCGATGTTGTTCTTTGAAGATTGAATCGAGGAGATGTTCCCGAAGCTCAGGCGCGTCATATTCGTATAGATATAGAGAGATGCCGAGAAGAGCTTGCCTTGATCTCGAGAGGTACAGGTCCCATAACAGAGCAAGCCGCTCGTCAGAGTCGGTGCGGTCGTACATTGTATCGTCCCCATACCGCCGCCGCGGACTCAATCCCCAAGACACTGAAGACCAGAGAGTCGATTGCGAAAGTGCAAGGGACCGCCACGACCTGCAGACCTGGGAGTATACGAGTGCAGGTGCCTCCGTCATCTCGGGTATGAAGGACGCGGGAGTCGAACATCCATGTTCCAATATCTCCCGCAGGATGTCCGGGATCAGAGATGATATTGACGCGGTGTATGCTTTCGCCTTTTCCAGGTCGGATTCTATGTCTTTCGGAAGTGCAACACTAGTATCGTCCATGAGTGATGACAGAAGGATGCAAGCACTCGTTGGTTTTTGCTCTGACTTATAGTTTTGACTCACCTCAACTTTGTTTATAGAGCTATCGCGTCACCGGGCCGCACGGCAGAGATTGCATAGGCAAGTTTGCTTGACGGTGGAAGTGAGCTTCGTGCTATATGATATGTAGATTGACTATGAAGTTTGTAAGTTCAATGCTTTACATGATCACAACCTACGAGAGATTTGACGGAAATCACGTCTCCAGGATCGCGCAAATTCCCGACGTCCTAGTCGACGAACGCCATCCGAGCAAATACGGAACGTAAGATGCAACATCCAACGATGGTATCGCCAAGTTTGGTTTTCAAGGGGTCGGTCCCGATACCAACCGTATTTATCGTCGTCAAGTCTGCAATATGTGTCCCAGTATTACTCAAAATCGAAATGATTTCGAAAGACAAACGCACCTGATTGCATTATTTTGGTGCAGTACGGAGATCGTGCATCTTGAAGATTGAACTCGGGTTCTCCGAGATAGTCTTCACGAGTCCACAAATAACAGCCTTTACGTTAGTACAAGATGCGCAAAGAGGGACTCACCTTCAACTTCAATGAAACCTTCGAATTTTCGAAAAACGTCCGCGCACAGGACACGAGCTTAGAGTGTGATCAGCTAAGAGATCGTTGAGTACGCAGCTCTTGCCTCCTCTTCAAGACAGTCCTTGATGCTGAAGACATCGGAGATTGTGATAAGTGACGACGAAGAGGACAAGGGCTTGCCCATGGCTGATTCGACGACGGTGTTCGAGTTGAGTTGGGTTGGTTGGGTTTCAAGTTGGCGACTCAGGGAAAACTGCCGGGGCTTGATAAACTAAACTTTAGTAGCTATATACTATACAAGAAAAGGGTCTAACATGTGCCCTGTGGCTTAGTTGGCTAAAGCGTGTGACTGTTACGGTTCATTGGAATACGAGCACATCACAAGATCGAGAGTTCGACCCTCTCCGGGGCAGCTAATTTTTTGCCCTTTTTTTGCCTCTCCTTTTCTCGAGCTACAATCTGCAAGCTGCGACACCCAACTTATTCTTCCAACACCCAAAACATGGAAATGGAAGCATATGTTCGCTATGTTTTGATGGGTTACCAAACGAGACCGTGTACACACATGCGATACAGAAGAGTTCTCGCAGAAATGGATTGAGTTCATGCAAACAGTAGACGAAGACAGCATGGTAGCAAAATGAAGGTGATACGATCTCGAGAAGATTTTTGATGATACACAAATGCCAGTCATGTATAAAGATTAGTTCAACTCTTCGAGTTCGCCTTTTTGCTCTTCCACCTCGAAGTTCTCTACCAAGTCTGGGACGTCGTCATCGTCATCATCTCCGCCTGCGCTAGCACCTGGCGCCTTCTGCTGCTGGATGTTTTGGTAGGATTCGGCGAGCTTCCTGAGTGAGGTCAGGGAATCAGGGCCGAGCTGGTTGAGGATGCCCGGTACGAGCTCAGTGAGATCCTTGACGGCGCCTGTACCGTAGATCGCGAAGGTGTTCGCTGATACGGCAGCATGGACTGTGGATGAATTGATGTAGTCAGTACAAGGCAAGATGGGGTGTGCGCATGGGGTCGCCGACAACCAGGTTTGGCCGATGATGGTTCACCCAAATACGCAAGACGAAAACCGCACCTTTGGGTGTTGTGAAGTGCAACACGTTTCCATCCTCCCTGAACATGTTAACCTCCTCGACGCTCGGGATCGGCTGCACGTTCAGCTTCTTGAGCGCTCCCTGCAGTTTCTTGTCATCCTGTGCAGTCGACGCCCTGCTCTTTGGCACGACCTTCCGGCGCGGTGTCCCCTTACCACCTGAACCGGGGAGATGTTGCGTAACCCATTTTCGATGCGAGTTTCAACGTCGTTGTCCAGCGATTATCGGTAAATTTGGTAGAAAACGAGTGGTTGGGGCGTTGACAATCCGCGCGACGATCGTTCGAGAGATGAGAGGGCAATAATTTTGTGCGAAGTCAGTCGTCTTGGGAGGGCAAGACATTGCTTGCACTGCGAAGACTTTTGGATGAAACTCACCGATCCGGTTCGCCGTCGCGGCGGCCTGCATCTTCGCGAGCTTTTGCTGATCCAACGTCATGTTTTGGAACGGGAGGAGTTCGTCGTCGTTGGCGGCGTCGACGACGAGCGGGACATGGCCTCAAACTCTCTGGCAGCGTGCGAAATACATTTAAGGTTCAAAATCAAGGGTCGTGGGAACAGCGGATGAGAGATAAATTCGATTTTCTCTGTTTTTCCCGTTCTCTCAACGTTCTCGATTTTCCACGTCTATCGCTACATGTATGTATACAAATATTATTTCGTGTATATCAAATGAAATGGTGACTGGTGCATCGATATACCGGGTTCCATGTGCCAATCGACCAATACTACTAGTAGTTGTTTTCGTCGTCCGGCCATTCTTTCTCACCGCACGAACTCCAGCACACGTCTTCAATCTGTTAATCGAAGAAAGTCAGTCGGAAGCGTATCACATAGGGCTCAGCAATCTAGAGGTGAGAGAATATCATTGCAAGGAGATTCGTGGAAGATTTACGAACTAATCTGACGAGTGGGATGACCAGGTTCGGGGAAGCCATCGAGGCACAATGCACCCAAGTCGTTGGCGAAGCATACCATCGGAGCGTGAGGGGACTTTCTCCATCTGTGAAGTAAGAAGTAAGCAAGCGTGTTCCTTAGGATTCTGTGAGCATATGTTAGTTAAACTATGGATCTTACAGTCACTTTCATAGTCCTCCACCCGGTTATACCGAAGTGAAAGCTGTAGACCTGACCAAAAAGTCCCCATGGAAGTGAGTATTCGCGCATAACTTGATGAGCGCCGACTTTCGGACGCTCAAGACCGAAAATTCACGCCATTGTTCTGCATTCGAAAACATGTTCCCATTTGAAGAGCGCGACACCCTAGATGATTTACAAAGTTTGTTGATTTCAAGAGAAGTCTATACTCCGTCATACGAAGCGCCTCCGGCCTGGAAAGAGCGAGAGTTTAGATCGATCTTTCGACATATCATCCGAACATACCTTTCGTAACTTGATTACAAGGGCCTCTTCGTCGATCTCGGCCTTATCCTCAGCAGCATGCTCGAGAGAGAACGAAGTCAGAACGTTCTTGACGTCTGCAGCTTGTACGGAAACCTATGTGATTCAGGTTCAATACGAACGTGTAAGTGACATGACTGTGGACGATGTGATGGACACGCACCTTTCCTCTCCGCAATCCCTTGCAGCCTTTCCCGATCCACTTAATGAACACGAACTTCTCGCGCTGCGATTCCTTGTCGTTCGAATACTGAATTCGCGCGTACGCGTACGAAGCGTTGCTGTCCTGCAGCGCGTCCTTCAACTCGGCGAGGCCGCCCGTGCCCGTCGAAGTGACAGAGAGTTTGTCCGTACGACCCTACCGACCGCAGCGTTTGAGAATGAGTTAGAGATATCTTGCAACATAGATCGCAGACGTACTACATAGTCGAGGAGAAGCCAATTCGTATCGGACTTGTTCGAACGAACATCCTCGTATGCTGGGCGCTGATGAGTTATGCGATGATGGCGAACGAGTTTATCTTCCACCTTCAGTTATCTTTTCGTCGGACACGTCTGCCATTACCACCAGCGAAGAGAAAAGATGTCTAAGAAAGAGAAAACGAGATTCAAGCGGGTAAAGATCGTGGAAGGAGACGAAGGTGATTGACGTCCACGAACGACGCGACGACGGCAACCGGCAGCAACCTGTCCATGGCCATGGCCACGGCGGCGGCTATCACCTTCAACTTGAACTCGAACCGCCAGCATCGCCGCAAAAAGTTATCGCAGCATGTGTCATTGCACATCGACGTTCATGCTTTGGTACTTTGCACTCCAGAGCTCACAAGCATGCTAGCGGATTCATTTTCTAGTCTAATGAAACTCAATACTCAGAGCAAAGTCGCCAGTGCCGACGCAAAATCTTGCCATCGAAAAGCAACATTCATCAAGCTCTTAAAAGTCGCACTGCACACTGCCAGACTCTCTTGCCTCGTATCAATCTTCTATGGACATCGCCTTCAAGATTGACACGGAACTGCAGAAAGATGAAATGTCCGGTTCGAACTTGAAGAACGCGTCCATATCGTCTCTGAACTTGGACGCTCTACTAGAGATATTCGAACACGGATGCTCTGAGCCTGCGTCCATAGCACCCGAGAAGACAGTAATTGTCGCGCCCGCTCTCACTTATTCGCAAGTCTGTCGTTCCTGGCGATCACTCGTAACTGCACAATCAACTCTCTGGTCAACAATCTCGTGGGGCACATACAGCGAGGAGCTAGTATTGCCAGTGCGCCTCCAGGAAACCGAGGGAAGCGCAGTGGCTGACGAGCGCTTTGTTGCATTGTGGGATTTATATCTATCAAGGTCCGGAGATGCTCTACTCGACGCCACAGTCTACTTCTTCCTGAAAAAACACTGCACACGTGAAACTCGGCAACATATTCTCGAGTCTATCTTCAAGGAACAACACCGACTAAAGTACCTTAAGATATCCTGTGACTACAGTGCATTGCCTGAAGAAAAGACTTACTATCTGACTATGGCACCCAGGCTAGAGATCCTGGAAATCAATGTATGCTTGTTACCCTTGTACAATCATATTGTAGGTTTACAATTGCCCAGGGAACCCATTGTGGTGGATATCACAGGCCTTTCCTCTCTTCAGCAAGTCTGCCTGGGTGGGTTTGTCTCTGTGAAGAGACCAATTGGTCTACTGCAGTCCCTGAAGAGAGCATACTTATTCCTTGGCCAAAATGATTCACCAGAGCCCCATCATGATGAAATTGAAAGCTCCACATCAAGTCTTTTCTCATTTTTGAGTACTGTTCCCCATATTTTCCATTTGACTTTCTCCATAATGGGTGCAGACATTGTCTCACCTCAACCTCAACATCTTGCATTGAGTAATTTAAGCCAATTAAATTTACTTATGAACACTAGTGATATGGAAGCACTTTACTCCCTATGTCAGAACTTAAAACTCCCCTCCTTGTTCTCTCTGGCCCTCTCAATTTCTAGCAATTCAGAAACTCACCAGCCATGGCAATGGGCAAACAAGTCAACTGATACCTTGAAAATTTTGAAGAAGCTAAGCATCTGCTATGAAGGACCATTGGACCCCATCCACAATGAGGATTTGAGAAACTTGCTTGAATGCACACCTGCACTGGAAACTCTGGAAATATATACAGGATGCATATCAGAAGAATTTATATCACTCCTTACCATCAAGCCTTTGGAAAACACTACAAACTTGTGCCCTGAGCTCACATACCTTGATCTTGACCAAGGTAGCAAAAAGACCCACAGCATCTCGACTCAAGCCATAATTGACTTGATTTCTTCACGATTTTGTTGGCAACAAAAGAATAAAGAAAGTGCCAGATCATCAGGTCTGACTGAAGTCCATCTCAACCTCAATATAATCAGTGCAATCAAAGATTCAGATTTTTATACCATTGAACCATTATGTACTTTTATGAAGCAAGGTTTGAAACTTATTTCAAACTCAAACATTGCATACTAGTGGAAATCAAACAAATTCTAATCTGTATCCTTCCTTCTATTTCTTCATTATGTTTGACCTGTTGCAATCATACTGTACTATATCGACCTACTGTTCACGGGGTTGTGACCGTGACAAGAAAGTTTTACTTGTTCACAGAGTTCATAGCCATAAATGGGCAAGATTTGGGTTAAAAATTCCCATATATGGACGCTAGGGTTTGGCTAGTACACACTAAAGGCTCCGGGAGAGGCCTGTGACCTGTGACCTGTCTCAATTAGTTCAAGTTCACAGCCATTGTGACACATGACGTGAACAGTTGGTCGAAATAGTACAGTAGTCAGAAGTCCTACAATGCAATCGTAGTAAGTGACCATGATGTGTTTCTTCAAGTGTGATAGTGCATTGGAAGCCTACACATTGCAAAGCAATGATGCTTTGGGGTGATGGGGTTGGGGTATGATGTGTTGCACACTGCTGAGCAATGATGTTATGCCTCTCACAGTCTAAGCTCTATGCAATGTTTCCACTGCATTCTTCATGAGCAACATAAAATCATCTCTCAGGAGTCATGTCAAGTGATTTCATTGCCCTCTATCAGTCTTCTAAGAGTATCTTTGCCAGAAAAGAGTCAGAGAGGATCAGAATGTCCAGCACCAAGACTAAGTCCATTCTGTCTTTGAACACAGATGTTTTACAGGGGATATTTGAACATGCATGCTCTGATCCTGCAGTCTTGATTCCTGGAGAGACAGTCACTGCGTCGAGACCCTCGTTACACGAGTTCTAAATATGTACAAATGGCTCACCTACACAAAATTATCGTATAGCGCACCAAGACCGAATCGAAATAGCCCAGCTATAGGACCTTAAACGACGCTATACTTTGGCACACCGACAATGTCTTGTTGAAGAATTCAGTAGGTAAACTGACATAAACTATAAAGACACTTTACTGTCGTCTTGTTGATCAAGAAGATACCTAAATGAGACTCGTATAGCAAGGGTCTCGACGCAGTGAGTAACCCCTGCACTTGTTTATTCACAAGTTTGCAGCTCCTGGAGATCAATTATAATTGCACAATCATGCCTATGGTCAGCTATCTCATGGGGTAAATCTGGAGAGGATACCCCAAGTTTTCTAGAAACTGAAGATGACAAGGTTGCTGAGGAACGTGCCATGGCTTATGAGCAGCTTCTTGTGCTATGGGATCTTTACCTCTCAAGATCAAGAAAGTCGCCCATTGACATTTCTGTCATAATGTATACGCACAGCACTATAGCTGTCCGGAAACATATTCTTGACTTCATCTTTGCTGAACAACATCAACTGCAGCACCTCAAAATATTTTGTGGGCATCACCTAATACCTGAAGGAAAGACCTACATTCTTAACAATGCTCCAAAGCTACAGACCTTGGAAATCTATGTGCCCTCCTACCCGGATCTATTTCATGAAGAACCTTTGAGTAAAGTCATGTTAGTTGACATGGCAGGCTTTGGCTCTCTCCAAAAGGTCCAGATATCTGGAGATGTATTTGCCAAGGAGCAAGCAAATATCTTGAATACAGTGTGGTCCGCAAAATTGAATCTATACAACAGTTTTGACTCTCCAGAGCCTCAAATAGTCAAAAACTCTACATCAAGCCTTTTCAACTTCTTGAAATATATTCCATTTACTTGTGACATGGATTTGTATATCCATATTCCAGACATTGTCTTGCCAGTCTCTCAGAGGCTTTCTATGTGTTACTTACAAGTGTTGAGCTTAAATATGAGTACAGGTGACTTGGAGGCAATTAATTCCTTATTTCAGAATCTGGAGCTACCTTTGTTGATCATCTTGGACCTCACATTCTTACTTGATGACTCAAATACTCACCAGCCATGGTCATGGGGTCAGACGTCAATTGCAAACTTGAAGTCCCTTGAGGAGCTAACCATTACATATGACCGATTCAATGATCCATTTACAAATCAAGACTTGCAAGGCTTGCTTCAGTATATACCTCATCTGATTTATCTGAGTATTAGATCAGAATGCATTTCTGCACAAACTTTGTCTCTCCTTACTCTCCATCCAGAAAACAATGCAGAAAATTTATGCCCAAAACTTAAGCAACTTGAACTTGATCAATTGTTAAGAAGACCTCAACAGAACAGTCCTATTTCATCCCAGACCATTGTTGACTTAGTTTCTTCAAGATGTCACAGTTCCCAGCTTCAAGAGGGTCTCAAAGATGTGAAATTGTCAGGTTTGACTGAGGTGTGGCTCGGTCTTCAAACATCTCAGCCTGCAAGTGAACAGACAGATCTCTGTACCATTGAACCTTTGTGTTCACTCATAAATCAAGGTTTGAAGATTGAAATAATTACATGAAATGACTAACAAGTAGCAACTTGAAATGGCCTTGTGACCTGTTTAGGCTAGCAGAAATGGTAGCTTATGTTTCTCACTGGCATTGATTTGGGCTTTCAAGTTGGTACCAAAGAATGGCTGCTTTACTATTCTTTAGCTTACTAGTTCCATCTCTGCATCTAATGTGCAATATATTATCATCTTCATCTCTACCATTGTGGGTGCATTTTTCAGTTGATTCAAGTTGGGGTTCAATTCAAAATTAATAGTGGTTGAGTTCTTGAAGCAAATCTCTGTGAAAGAATCACAAGTGCTCATTGAATTACATTACATTAATATCTAAGAAATCTGTAGCAACATTGTATTTTTTTGGGATCTCCTTGTGATGGTACTGTATCGTTTCGACCAAAGGCTCACAAGGGTGTGACCGTGACTGAAATTTTAGCATGGCTCACAAGGCTCACAAGGCCAAAACGGGTAACAATTAGGGCCAAATAAGGTTCAGGGTTACTTATTTTGGGAATAAAGGGTCTCCGGAAAGCTCCGGAGGCCTTTGTGATCTGTGACCAAGTGCCGAAATTGCTTGGCTCACGGCACTTGTGACGCGTGACATGAGCCTTTGGTCGAAACGATACAGTATCCCCTAGTGGCCCCTTGGGCCCGTTCCCGACTCTCTTTTTTTGTTCGATCAACTCCCTACTGTTCTTTTAGTCGAAAAATGTCCATATTTCATGACTTTGTGATGCTGCAAAGTCGATACCAACCGTCAAAAAGGCTGGCTAAGAGTAGGCAAACTGCGATGAAAATGGATTGTACTATCCGCCCATTCACTACAGAAAAGGCTATACTGTGCGATAAGATACAAGGAGGATAGTAGGGGACGCTATGATACAGCTGAACGCAGACCTCTCTATGATGTTTCCGACAGCTTGATTGCTAGGGCGTTGACCCAAACCTAGCGAGGTGAGAGACATATGACAAACGAAAAGGCCTCGAGCACGCAAGACAGAAGACTGCACAGAATCGGAGACATACGACATACAGGAGGCGAGAGGGTACAGGGGGCGAGAGGAGAGCCACAAAGGCACGCAAACCGATAAACGCCTCGACCGCTCTAGACAGCAAGCAATGTCTCAGCAGGGTGACAAACCCAGATACAGTAACCCTAAACAGCCAAAAAATTGCCGAAACCAGCGTAAAACAAACGATGATAGGGGCAAGAATAAAACAATAAAACCGTTACGATTGTGACCGTGACCAGAGTACAAAGTTCGCGACAGAACCCTCCTCTAGAGAGTCGGGAATTGTAATTGTCAAGTGCGTGAGCGGCTTCGGGCCGACGTTTGAGCGTCGCCGTGCCGTCCCTCGGTACTTGCCGCAAGCAGACGGCGTCCAAAATCGGTTTGACTTGTAGCTCCGTTGGCCTCGTCGCCTTCAAGTTCGTTACGAAAACGATGCTACGTCGCTCCTTCGTCGATTTACACGTTTCGATGTCTTCTTGGATACGATGCAGTCACTCGCTGCCAGCGACGAACTGGAACCTCCCAACATTCCGCTCATCTTTGCTGGACAAACGCGCGTCGAAGCGCAGATCGACGACACCGACGGCGAGCTCCTCTTCTTCTCCCGAAGAACACCAAAAGACTCCTGAAGAATACGCAGCCTACAGACGCACGATGAGGGAACGCTTCCCCGAGGGCTGGAACCCGCCGCGCAAGATTTCGCGGGACGCGATGGAGGGCCTGCGCTCGTTGCACGCTCACGACCCAGAGACGTTCTCCACGCCCGTGCTCGCCGAGAAGTTCCAGATCAGCCCGGAGGCGGTGAGGAGGATACTGAGGAGCAAGTGGATGCCGAAGAGAGAGGAGAGAGGGAAGTTGCTGGAGAAGGAAAGGAGGCGGAAGCAGGAGTACATCGCGAAAAGCATCGAGAGGGAGAGGGGAGAGCTGGCTGAAAGATTCAAGGAGAAGGAGGAGACCACAGAAGAAAGGCCGCCAAGTGGGAGATGGCAGAAAGACGACAGATTAACTTTGAGATGACATTCGATTTGGGTACGTCTTACTATCTACTATCTAATTTTCAAGTCAATTCAGCGAAGTCTTTCAAGTTTTCGATGCGCTCATCTTCCGGTCCCATTCAACCGCAGGCCGGTGGCATCATCGAACATGCGCCCCCATTGGACGTTAGGTTGTCTGTCTTCACAATCAAGCTTCGAACTGGGAATATGTCAACGACGAGAAACGATTTCAGGTTCAAACGCAAAAAGAGGAGCAACATCTGGCTGAATCCGTACTTATCCTACGTCATTGGATGAGGTGACTGTAGTTCTACTTTAAATCTAAGACCCTCTTTGATAAACGAGCGCAAAGGCTCATCTACAGAAAGATCCTGGAGTTCAGGGATGTTTAGCCGGAGATAAACATCGAAACCTGGTGATTTTTCGTTTTGCGGCAGTTCATTCTGGCTTCCTTGTGGTCGTCGCCAACGTGAAGAAGCCATGTCGACGATTGCTTGAGGGGTGACCCTATGTGGCGTCTCTAGCACACTCCTTCGTTGGACGATAGTAAGTTGTTGGAGCTCCGGACACACATCGTCGCCAGAGCCGCCTGAAAGCCGAAGAGTAAGAACAGAAAACGTTCTCGAGGTTATCCAGCTTGCTTCTAGCAGAAGGCTCTGCAGCTTGGGCATAAATTGAAGCAAACTTCGCAATCCTAGCTCTTCCTCCGTATCAGGGACTTCATTCGCTTTTGTACAGCGAAAAATCAATGTTTTGACAGTCTTCAAAGCTGAGCAGTCATTCCATCGACCAAGATGACGGGCCTGACCCATAAACATGAGATCTAATCTTGTCAGCGCAGGTAGCTCCAAATTCCGGAACAGAGAGTCTGGCGCCTCAATGTCTCCGTCGTTCGTCGTTATACTCAACGAATGCAAACGATTCAAACTGAGACGCTCCGCAGAAGGTGCGACGATATCCGCGACGTGGATCATGAATGCTAAATTTTCAATGGAAGGGACGTTTTGGAGGAACGAAGAGATTCGTGTCGTGGACCATGTGAGGGAATGTGGTGTATCTCCACGGAGAATGTCGTTTGTCCAGAGCGCTGCGACCCTCAGAGAACTTAAGACATTGGGCTGACGCTTTTCGAAAATAGTAACATTGATGTCCCCGGACAAGGAGACGTCTTGTAACGAACGAAGATCCGAAAGATCGATCACCACGGCTCCACTTGACGCATCTGGAACGGTAAGGTGGGCGTTGTATATGTATACGCTCAAACTTTTTAGCCTAGTTGCCGCGTTCAACAGGTACGCCCTTCCGTCTGGCAGTGATCTTCGCTCACCATACAGATCCAAGTATTTCAGTCGATGCTGTTCAGCAAATATCGAATCGAGGATCCGTTCCCGAGTCCGAAACGTGTCGCGATCGTCTAGGCAAAACCGCACAGACAGAGGAGCTCGGCCCGATCTCGAGAGATATAAGCCCCATAACGAAAGAAAGCGTTTGTCGCTGTATCTTTTGGAATCCAAGAAGATCGAAGCCCAGAGACTTGGATGCGCGAGTGCGAGCGCCCGCCAGGACCTGCACACCAGCGAACAACAGAGCACGAAGATCCCACCAGGCCTATCCTTTGAATAGCTTCGGATTCCAAGCTCAAAGATTTCCAACAAGATGTCCGCGTTCAGAGAAAATATTGGCGCAGTCTGAGTGTCATTCTCTTTCTCCGAGTTTAGGCCAGACCTACGTATCCTGCGTTTTGTGAAAGATCGGGACGAGCGGGAGACGAGAACGCGCATGTGTTCCGGAGTGGGCGACTGATCGCTAGCACTGTGACATTAATTACACTTCGACTTGCCGGTGTGCAATTATGTGGCGTGCGTCCTGTACGAAATTGCTCGCATTGAACTTGCCTAAGCAAGTTTGCTTTGATCACGACAGCGACATGATAAGTCTGATTAGGTTAGCATCCGTTTAGCACGACTTCACATTTGTACAAGTACATACCAGGTAGATTTCGATTTCCCAGCTGAAACAGTGAAAGCGGACGACCTTGAATATTCATGACGAGGGACGAAGAAAGCTGCCAGTGGTTGGTCGGGAATCGGAAGTCGGCAATCAATTTCATTGTTGAGATGCCGAACTTGAAGCCATTCTTGCGTGCGTTGCAAAGGGGACTCCGGAAAAAACCTCTCCTGGCTGCTCTCTCCCTTCCATGTTTTCGATTTCACGTACTTTCGATCCAAAAGATATGTTGGTCACGATGAAATCAATCGTACTACACGATGAAATCAATCGTACTACACGATGAACCAGAATCTTATGAAGTTATACTGTTTAACGCTTGACAATCGAGTTTCTCTTGAAGAACACCTATCGACAACTGCAGCATACGGTACGCAGTTAACGGACGAACGAGGTAGGCATACCTCCCGATGGCTGTAACTTGCTGCGCAAGACGATACAAGACGTGATAGAGACCCGCGCTTGCGGTGGAAGCGCTGGTAGGAAAATGACAGGATACCATTGAGAGGGCATAATATTCGTGTACGTCCATCTATCAATCTTACTATTCTACGAACGAAGACGATGAACTAAACTTCTTTAGATGCGTGTAATGTCACCCTCTTCCGAAAGCCTTTCGAACCATACAAGCATCGACGGGATTCAGGATTTTCTGTCGTGAAATCTTCTGAGGAAGTGTTTCCCCAACGGAATCGCGCATAGCGTCGTTCGGCAGACAAATCTTCGGGCTCTTCACGAGTTAAAATTCGCGACAACAATCCATCAAATTTTGCGAGACGTGGACACGAGCCTATCCTGGGGCGAGCTCAAATTTGAATCTGAGACCCTGTTTGATGAACGAACACAGAGGCTCGGTTTGAGAAATGTCCGGAGATCCAGGTTGATCAAGTGCAAGTTTCAGATAAACGTCAGTTAGATTTGAAGACTTTCCGTCTTGCGGCTGATTACCCATTTCATGACTTCCTTGCGGTCGGCGACAACGTGAAACAACTAAATCAACAATTGCTTGATTGGAGACCCTGCGTGCAGCCAGCCCCTCGTCACTCCCAAGTTGAACGATGGTAAGCTGTCGGAGTTCTGGACAAACATTATCGACGGTACTGTCAGTAGGTCGTAGAGTAAGAAAAGAGATGGTCTGCGAGCTTATAAAGTCTGCAACTACTTCAAGATTCTTCAGAACAGGCATGCATCGAACGAGGCTCTGCATTCCTAATTCCTCTTCCTCGTCGAAGAACACGTCTGGTTTCCAACAGCGAAGCGTCAGGGTTTGTACTGTCTTCAAAGCGCAGGATTTGCTCCACTGCCCGAGATGGCGAGCGTCATCTGAGAAAACAAGCTCTAAGGTTGTCAGCGCAGGTAGTACCATGTTTCGAAATAGTGAGTCTAGTGCCTGTATGTCTCCAGCCTTTAGATTGATATGCAATTTGTGTAGGTTTTTCAATTTGAGACGCTCTGCATTCGATGAAACAATATTTGCGGTATGTATCATGATGGCCAATTCTTCAATATGAGGAACGTAGCGGAGGAATGAAAACCAACGCTTCGTGGACCATGTGCCTGCGAGGGGTCGGCGTGCGTTGCCTCGCATAATCTCATTTGTCCGAACCACTGCAAGCCTCAAGGAACCCAATACGTTCTCTCGGCGATTTACAATGATGTTCCCAGACAAAGAAAGGTCCTGCAACTTGCGAAGATTTGTCAAGTCGACAATGATAGATGCGGTCTGTTCCTCTGGTTCAAGTGGTATGAAATTGAAGACGTCGATGTATAACATCTCTAACTTAGTTGCGGAGTTGAGTAGATATTTCTCTCCTTCGGGCATTACCTCTTGCTCGCCGTGCAATACTAGGTGCTTCAATCGATGTTGTTCGTCAAATATTGATTTGAAGATCCGTTCCCGTGTTTTGGACTTGCTTCGGTGGTTCGAATAAAACAGCACAGAAAGAGATGCTTTCCCGGATCTTGAGAGGTAAATATCCCACAACAGAGAAAATCTCTTGTCGGTGTATTTGTTTGGATCAGGCGAATCCCAAGTGATCGTAGACCAGAGGTTCTGTTTTGAAAGGGTGAGCGTGCGCCAGAGCCTGCACACTTGCGAGCAAGCGAGCACGAAGGTCTCTTCAGGTAGAGAGATCCCTGAGGCATGGATCGAGTTTCCAATAAGTCCATATTCGAAGATTTCCAACAGGAGGTCTTCGTTCAGTGAAAATATTGGTGCATTTTGGGTTACATGCGCATTGGCTCTCCGTGAGCCGTGTGTCGACTTTTTAACACTTTTCTTGTGAAATCTAGAGAAGGACATGAGTATATAGGTTGTTACCTATGGCCTTGGGCACCTCAACCGACTGTCGAGTATTTGTATGCATCGACAACTCGGAAATTGCTTTCGGAAGTTTGCCCAATGCTGATCACTGCGTGCAATCATTAATAGTAGATTAGCGGAGATGCAAATGAATCAACTCAGGTAACGCAGGTAGCCCCGTCGTCGATAAGGACGCGCACTAAAATTACCTGAGTGGCTTATGCTTCGCAATGAGTTTGAAGAACGTTCAACGACTGTCGAACGTACTTGTAAAATTGACACTGTAAGATGCCGAGAACGGAGTAATTCAACGCATAAATCACTTTGCATCTTCCTTGGACGGTAGAATTTCTTGCTGACGGCAATCCAATGTCGAGTATCGTGATGATCATGAGCGTCGAAGAACAAGAAGTGTCGACGTCCCCATCCTTGAGGCTGGTAAAATCGGCAATCAAACCATCCACAAAGATGCCGAAGATGCCGATATCGTTTTCAGGCGCTGCAAGGGAAAAGGGCTCTCGCCGTATACCATTATATCACTTTACACTCTTAGAGAGCAAACTTCTTCAAGTTTTCAATGCCATCTTCTTCAAGCCTCATTCCTACCCACTCCGACATCGCAGAAGCTCCAAGCCCCTTTTCGTAAAAATCGATCGACGGTGTATTCCACTACGAACGACGAAGGTTAGAGATCTTGAAACTGCCAGTTCTGAAATATAGGCTGACCTTCAACACCGCCCAGTCCATTCTCGCGCAATTCTATGAGTGGAAAGTTAGGTTATGTCAGCAACAAAATTGCATTATCGTTGCGAACCTTCTCTTGCGCTACCTTTGCGAGTTCTGCAAAGAACGCCTTCGCTATTCCTTTTCCTCGGAATTCGGGCTTCACGAACAAATCTTCAAGCTACCACCGCCATATTTCAGCCCTTCATGAGAGGTGAGTCGCCAAAGTTTTTTGAGTACTCACATACAAGCCGGGCCTTCCGGTCCACGTGGAGAAATTGAAGAAATAGAGAGCTAGACCGACAGCAGGACTCGATGTCGAGCGATCAGGGGTCACTTGGAACGCGAGGAGCGCATGCGCGAAAGGTGTTTTGAATAAGTTCTGTCGGAGCTTTCGAAGGCACGTTCAGATTTCTTGATTCGCGACGATAAAGGGCGCATACAAACGAGATCGACTGTCGCCTTGGCCTCGTCTGCCGCCTTCTCATACTCTGCCTGAGCGATGCATGTATTAGCTTCATGAAACGGATGTTCTTATATCAGAAAAGCGTACTAATTCTTTCACGAGCGAAAGGATAGAGTTCTTCAGCAGTTTAACTAATCAGCAAAATCACGACAATTCTTTCGAAATACTCACAATATCTTCCTCACAATCAGTCGCTGGACGGATCACAAACTCGGCGTCCATATTTTGAAATCTAGTACCCGATGAGTCTCGAGAAGGAACTGTGCGATGGGGTGTCTATGCGATGATGTGGATGGATGAATAAGAGGGAAAAGTCGCGACGCGTTTGCGAGCCGAATCTTCTCCCAGGCACATGCACACGTGTCGATCGTTTACAAATTCAAATCATAGAAATGAATGGATATATTTACAACGCAATAAGAAAAAAATCGGTGACGGGAATACGATACTGCATTTGTGCTGTCATGGCGACTGAACTGCGCAGTCTACACTTCATGGCCGCGTTGGCCAGCATTCAAGCTGAAACCGCGCGAATTGGCGGAGAAATTCCAAGGAGAGAAAAACGGCATTTAACATCATCATTCGAGATAAAGAATTAGTTAGTGGGTTGACAGATTCATGTCCATCTTGAAGTTCAAACCACATTTCCTGAACGAACGGATGGGCTCAGTATCGGAGAGATTCAGCAATCCAGGCATTTTTAGTTGGAGATACACGTATTTCAGGCTCGGCTGATAATCGACACCGCCTATTTGCACATTCTCCTGTGGTTCGCGCCAGCGTGAAGAGATCAAATCGATGATTTCTTGGGGAGCAATACCAGGCACTGCGTTCGTAGCCACATGGCGAATGAGACGAAGTGATTCGAGTGCTGGGCATATTTCGCATCGAATACTGCCTGGAGCCCTGGCAGATAGAATTGAGAGGGTTCGTGAAGATATGCAGTTCGAGTAAATTTGGAGTTCTTGCAGTGCAGGCGTGCATTGAAGCAGGCTTCTTATTCCTTCCGGACCGTCTATGACTGGGCCAGAATTTGATGTTACCAAGCAACGGAGAGTCAAACTTCTCAATGTCTTTAAGGCCGACGCATTCCTCCATCGCCATGTCTGAACAGTTTCAATCGAAAATTCAAGTTCAAAGGTATCCAACGAAGGAAGGTCCAAATTCCTAAGAAGTGAGTCTAGCGCCTCGAAGCTCCCGGTATTCAGCCTTATAACCAGTTTTTGCAAGTCAGACATCACCAGATGCTTAGCGGTAGGTAATGCGATGTCTGCATCGTTGATCGTGTACTCTGCATTTGTGATACGCGGAGCGGATCGTAGGAAGGCAAACAAATATGAAGTCGACATCGTGATAGTCTGAGGAGTGCCAGCGCCGATTATGTGGAGCATCGAGGCCCGTAAAGAATCCAAAGTGTAGAGTTCGTGCATCACGGAGACGTCCCCATTCAAATAGATATTTCGCAATGATCGCATACCCGACAGATCGACCGTAACCGAAGCGTTCGACAGCACTGGCAAAAACTCGTTATTCCATATGTCGAGGTCCAAGTTTTGAAGCTTAGGCGCCGAGTCCAATAGATAGGATTTTCCGCCGGGGATCGCCTCTTTACTGGCCACGACTATCAGGCTCTGTAATCGATGTTGCTCGCTGAATATTGAATCTAGAAGATGTTGCCGAGTTTGGACCGAGTCACTACGTCCGTCCAGAAAAAGTTTTGCAGAGAACGGAGCTTGCTTCGATCTCGACAGATATAGATCCCATAGTACAATGAAACGCTCATCGGTTGGTTCCTTCACCGATGCACCACCCCAGTCGATGGATGCCCAGAGACTTGGCTTCGCGATTGCGAGCGTTCGCCAGCGTTTGCAAACCTGTGAGTACTTGAGAGCATCCACAGCAGTTTCCCCGTGCGCGATGCGCGCAGGCATTGAAGTTGCGTGTTCAAAGATCAACATTAGAACGTCAGAGATAAGCGACGACATTGATGTGACCTTCGTGCAGACTGAAGCAGCCCTCTTCAAGCCCGAACTCTTTTCAACGTTCGAGCTTGAGTCATGATCTGCCATCGCTGGTGAATCTGATAGAAGCTGTAATGAAGTTGAAGGATGTATGGCAATGGAAAAGGGGAGATTATAATTCTGCTCACCACGTATTAAATTATAGGTTCACTGCGATCGGCTCTTGCAAATTTGCTTCAAATCGATTAAGAAACAGACTTCAATCGAAGTACAAAGTCGAAATCATCGTTCCCTGGGAGGAGTTTGCATCACGGCCGCATTCGCACATAAACACAAAGCAACTCACCAAAGCGTCATCAGGTGTCTCTGCCGTCGTTCGGGTGCAACGACTTGGAGGCCATTTGATTTGTAAAGTTCGAAAGAGGCAGGAAAATGACAGGTATACTGGCGTTCATATTCTCCTTGTCAGAGCAGCATTCGACTCTACAGTAGATGATAGACATGCAATGGTGGCTTCAAGTGATCGTCGTTGGGGCGAAGAGCTGGTGCGACTCGAGTTGAAAAAAAGCCAACTTCGGCAATTGCCGTTGCATAGTAAACTTTGGCGCGGGCGGCGCAAAAATGATGCAAGTAGTATCAACTTCCCGGAAAGCCCCCTAATCTTCTTTGAAAACTTTCGCAAAAGACAATATTCGTGACGATTGTTAGGAACGAGGAATAATGAAGTGGTGAAAAGAGAGGTGGGACAATGTTCAAATCGGCACAACAGAACGGCAATCAAATTGATGGCTAGTTTGAAAACTTCCGAACCAATTGAAACAATGTGTTCGACGTTCCTTGTTGTTCAACAAACGACATCCATGATATGAATGGGCGTGTTGGGTCTCACTCCTTTTCTTCAGAGGCATTGGTTCGTTGATAATCACTAGAAGATCTTCGATTTCTGACGATTGTGTCGTTTTTTCAGCCCCAGTGTCATAAAAATACTCCCTAGCCGTCTTCAAGCGTTACGAGGGAAAACTCTCGTCATGTACGTGAAATGAAACGCTTCCGTTCGAGATTAATCTCACCTTATGTCAGAGATGGAACTCTGATCACCCAACGACTACATTGGTCTCCATCGCCGTACAAGTACAGGCATGTCTTAGGATGGTACAGGCTTGTCACGGAGATGAAGGAGAATGGCGTGAGCGCGATTTGCGTGTTCGATGGCATTGAGAGGTCTGCAGCGAAGACATCGGAGGTGCGTTTAAAGCGTCTTCGGAAGATGAGCGCATCGCTGAAGAGTTTTTCCCAGATAGAGCGCAGAAAACTCCAACGGCAGGTCGTGACCGCGAGGAGCTTCATCGAAGGCCAACGCCATCTACGCCTACGAAAGCTATCAAGGCTCTTGGAATCTTTACGATCTGTATCAGAGAGGGACCGCATGCATGCCTCAGCGACGATACACGCTCTCGTGAACCAACAAGGGCTGCTGCAGACAACTTCGAGAACAGACACCAAAAGTTTGTTCGATCGAGAATCTCCACGCTGGCTCGCGGAAGATGTTTTCAAAACGCACGCCCCCGATGAGTCCGTCACCCTAGATGAAGAAGCAGACGAGGAGAATCCTTTGGAGCTTGCGAAATGTCGTGAACCAGAGGAAGGCGACCAGTTCTCATCAGTCACCGATGACTTCCCTGCGTACGGCATCGGTGTGGATGACCTGTATCCAGAAGCTCCATTGACCACTGCTGTACCGTTATTAGAACTCGGACAGGATCATGAATTTCTGGAGACGTGTTTTGATGGATATCGACCCGACGGAGAACTCGACGTTCATCCGAGGACGAAGAGCGACGACATATCCGTTTTATTTTACAATCTTTACCGCCAATATCAACAATCCGCGAGTCCCCGATCTTCGCTGAAACCCGGCGGGCTTATACACCATCAGACCAATACCATATCCTATCAGGAAGATGCCGATGATGCCATCCACGAGTCGAAAATCCAACATTCGATGACTTTAGAGGAGGGAAAGCTTTGGAGAACCGTCGCCTCTGCCGCTTCGTTCCCGGATGGTGACGCTGCTTCCAAGGCAATTTCCGAACTAGCGGATCGCAGTCATGTACTGGCGCAAAGCTACGAGCGCCGTTCTCGTCCTCCGACTACGGAGACGTACAGAGAGAGTCGAGCGATGATAACCGCGATGGGAATTCCTTGCGTCGAGTCGACTGGGCCGTTTGAAGCGGAGGGGCTCGCTGCGTCGCTTGTCCTTCAAGGACGCGGAGACTACGTCGCAACGGAAGACACGGTGAGCGTCCCACTTCCTTTCGCCATCTGTTTCGCAATTTCTGACTTTAGCAAAGGACGTCCTGGTATACGGCGCGCCCATGGTTCGCAACCTCACCAACCAGGCGAAGCCCTTGTTCCTGATCGTGGGCGCTGAGGTTCGCGAAGCCTTGCAGCTCTCGCAGGACGGCTTCATCGACTTCGCGCTCCTCCTCGGAACGGATTTCACAAGGCGGATTCGGAACGTAGGACCTGCGCGCGCGCTCAAGTTTATTCGCACCCATCGGGAGATCGAAAGCATCGTAACCTCCGAGTCTCAGTACGCGCCTGCTTTGGGGATTGAACGTGACGTGTATCTGGCTCAAGTTGGAATTGCGCGCGGGGTGTTTAAGACGCTGCCACCTGTTCCAGGTGACCTCGACGTACGACAAAGGGGGACCGATACCAAGGAAGTATCCGCGTTGTTATTGAAGTTTGGCCTTGGCCGGGCTGTCGCGGACGAGAAGGATTGGGATTATGGCGCCGCTTTAGCTGGGAATTACTTCAATGAAAATATCGCTTTCTCTTAGGCAGCTTTTTCGGGGGACTTACCAATCGACGTTGTTGGGTCAAGTGACTCGAAGAAACTCAGATCATTTCCTCAGAAAATTCAAACATTTTCCGTCCTCCCGATTCAAGAAGTATTCTGACAGTTGTCGTCTATTTTAGAGAATAAAATTCGGGCAGATGCATCCGTAAAGCAACCGAAAGGTGAGTCGTACCCGCCTTTATGAGAGTCGTTTGGAATGTGACCTCCTCTCTTTAGAAAAAGTACGACGCGACGATAGCCGTTTGCCACACACTTTGTGCAACGATCAAAGAGAAAGCATACAAAAATTGTCATTGGGAGTGGTTCGTCATGGCGCCCCTACAATCTTGTACCGAACCGTTGTCGCAGACCGTCCCGTACTTCCGCGTTCAACGTTTCTCTACGTCAAGAGCAAATGGCGACGCGAAGGCGACCGGCGTGCGGCATCCGAACATCCGATGGTTCTCAGATCTCAGATTTCTCTTTCAGTATTTCCTTCAAGTTGGTGCTTCGTCTGAGCATACTTAAGGGAGAAGAACCCAGTCGTTATTCGTTGACAGGTAAGCTGCGACACGTTCCCTCTCCAGCCCCGACGACGGACGTTTCTTGACCAAGCTGGTCGCCCGTTCTTCCGTGGCAGGACTTCGCGCCGTACGTCGCCATTTCGTGGCCGCGCTCTCCACCCGCTAATTTGCTGTACGCTCGTAGACGCTTTCGGAGAGGAACCCCCCCTTCTTTCAAGATGTCGTGATGGACATCTTGTTGATGCCCATAGTATTCAGCTTTGCGGCGACTTGCTGTTGATTTACTGGAATATCGCACTCGGGGGCTGGCGTCTCACTCTCGGCGGAGAAACCTGTTCGGCATACCATACGGCAGATCCGACATCTCTAGGCCTCTCTTGGTGCAAGCCCAGGAGATTGAACAATGAACGGAAGATAGTACCGCACTAGTCTGTGGTATTTTCGCTCTTATCATCCTGTCTAGACCTTGGAGCTACAATTTGCTCGTGGAGCCCGAGCTCCCATGCCGTAAGGGATCGTGCGCTATTTTCTTCTTCGTGATGCATACTGACTCCTCTTCCAGAGCATTCGGGTAAATCAAATCATCTGCAGTGCTCCCCACTTTCCAGAACGAGGTATCGGAGCAACCTCTCCCCACAGCAAGGGTCGTCCCTGCAGTCAAACAGGCAAGTCGTCGCGACATCCCTCGATCGTGGAGATAATCGTTGACACGCAATTTCCATCTTCATAGCGAAGCGTTGAAATCCAGTGCTTTGCGTACCACTATCAATTATTCGGAAGGCCAGAGTGTTCCACTGCGAGATTTTTCTCGCATTGGGGGACAACATTGGAGTTCCCAATTTAATCTTCCGTACACTTCGCGATTCATTCGTACGTATGACATCTTCAAGTTTCCCTGCTGCACTGACTCTCGGAATTATATGTCTAGGCGACGATATGTTATTTTCGTCACTTCCTTCGGCTATTTCCGGTGGTCTTGCGCAAAGTAGAATCCGACTGCTTTGCATGTGCTTGTCGTATCGCACCGGACAAACCGTTAGTCCAACGTGTCCCCAAATTCAAGGAAGAAGACAAGAAACTTACACGATATTCAATCTAGCTAATGAAAAGCATTTGGCGCTGCGTACTCTACTACCAGCACTCACGGGACTACGGGTGACCGCGTCCGTGATGGTCGTCTCCGAGGTGAGCATTAGGATTCTTCGCACCGAACTTCCGCGAGACAATCACTCAAAGTTTTTCTTGCATCAATCCGTTGTCCGTATTGCAACCAACAAGCTATGACGCTGGGCATCTTTCGTCTCAAGCCTCCTCGCGTGCTTGAGCTCTTGAGTGCTTGAATTACCATTTCGCCTTCGCATGTCCGTCTCCAGCCGGCTGTGACATAGGTTCATCATGCCCTGAGGCAAGTGTTTCTTTACTTCCCTGAATGGCGTCATATGCTTTCACAGTTTCGTCCCGAGAATGCCCTCTGCTCACACACATGCTGCTATCAAAGAGCAGAGCCGACTACGCTCGCCGGGTTGAGTCGCACTGACAGGGATTGATGTCAAGTTTTCTGGGTCTGGCTGTAAGGGGCACCACGGCTCGTACGGGACGAAGAGCGTTCCTTACGACGATGACGAACGATGAGAACGACCGGAAGAAAGGCAAGGCAATCCAGCTGTGCGTTCGGGACGCCCGGACAAAGTGTACGAGAATAAGGTGAGAGACGCGTCCTGATGGGAAATGACGTCGCCTGCTATTACTCCGGACCGTCTCGACGATCAAGTTCTGTTCCTTGACGTCAGGTTTACCATGACCACCCCTCGCGTGAGGTGTATACTTTTGAGTCTTTCGCAGAGAAGCAAGAGTGTCAGCGCTGCAGCTGTACATTCACGTTCCGTGGACGGTGGTAAGTATACAAACGCGGTTCGGACTCAGGCCCGTCCCGATAATTTTTTCGACCTTTGAACAAGACGAGTTCTCATGGATTGGAGGCTGTTTGCAAACGTTTTACTATATTTTTGCATGCGCGGCCCGTAGGTATCCTTAGTCCTTCACCGTCTCCTCGGCTCTGAATCACGGTGAGCGACCCGCTGCTTAGTTCGTGATTCCTTGACTTCTCAAAATTGCATCATCAGGTGTTTCGAAGTTGGCCATCAAGGACCAAGCTGCCGACATCGTCTCTATGTCAATGCGTATGTGACAATGGTGGGGGATCAGAGGGACTGAAGTACGGCCCGCAATTATACGGTTCAAAATGACCTCAACAATTCAGTTGAGCACGGAAAATCCCTGCCGGCGGGATCGACGTACGTCTATCACATCATTCATTCTCCAAAGTTTTGACCACTTGTCAGTTGTACGTTACGTGCAGCGGTGAGATCGACACGAGTACAAAGCGCATGAGACTCGGGCGGCGTTTCCCTCTTCTGTCTCCGCAGATCAGCGAGAAATCACACACTTCGAACATTATATACGCAGGACTCCGTGAACTATCGTACGAGAGACGAACTCTAACATCATGCTTCGGATACATCTGACTCACCATCTTGACTGTTCTATTTGTTGCTGCAGACCCTCTTAGTTCTCCCTGAAGACGTTCTCAAAAGAGGATATTCTTATCAGCATCTTGCTCAAGCATCAAGAAAAACGTTACACGACCTTTGAATGGTTTCGAGGCTTGTGAATGTCGCCGATGGCGAGATGTTTGGACTAGATGAACTGCAACAACAGAAGATGCAAGGACAGCGAGACGTCCCTGCTGCGTCCGGTGTCTTTCGAGCCGGCCACGCGCTGCAGTGGGACTCTCTTGAGGTGCCTTCTCATGATATCCTACCGGACTACGATGCTCAGGTTCTGCGTCTGCCACAGCAATGTCAAGTAGAAGCAACCCCATATACCGAATGCGCGGCCATCTTCCTCGGCGGACATTTCGTACTTACAGGTCGAGGCGGTGTGGAGGTTTCAAGCCCTTGGATTCGGTGATCGGCTGGAGACAATCACCTCGCCGTCTTCCGATGCACGATGCGCGCGCGGGCCTCGCAGCCTGGCAATGCACACACATGAGTGGGAATACAAGCTATCCTTGGGTCTTGTGCAACCTCCGATATCTTCTCGCTGACGAGGACGCCCAAGACCAATTTCGGTTATACGAAGCTTCCAAGGCGCGACCTGTGAACGATTTTCGTGCGTCCCTTCAGTGGGGGATAGAATGGGGACGGTTTTTTCTCCATGGTACGGGGGATCTTCATCACGATCAAGGAAGGATCCCTTCGGGATAGCTTTGACGCCTGTACGGTACGTATGCATATGAAAGTTCATTTGGACTCCATGAGCGCTGCGCATTATTTATGAACTCTTGACATGAGTGAGTTCGAAGGAGGGTCCATGTCATAAAACATTGCGAGAAGGGTGAAGCTGTCAAACAGATTCGAGTCCCATGGATATTGGACTATCCAGCATGCCGGACGTCTCGGTGAGAAAGTGAATGACTTGCGTTGCGAGGAGAGGAGTTGGCAAAGCAGATCACGACTGGGAAAGGCAAAATGGTCAGATCTCGGACGCAGTCAGGGCTGTACCGGTGGGCTGAGATACGCATTTACGTTCCGACAGATGATGGACCTGGTAAAGAGAGCACATTCGGCGTTGTAACGAATTTGTTCTCGTGTTCTCTCTTCGACGCACTTGCAGCACTTTCCCCATAGCATTGATTTGGACACTTCGTGGAATCGGGGGGCCATGTGTACCTTTTCCTTTCAAGCGCGCGGAGCGGCTTTGTCCTGCTCTCGGCAACGGAGTATCTGATAAAACTTGTCACGCTCGGTTGTGACATTAGAGCATACCATTCATTTCGCTTCTTTGTAAACCACAAAAACGAATGGATCCTTTTTGCGCTTGGTTTGTTCAGAGAAGATCCCTTTGAGCGACGGAGCTGGCGACGACGGGGGCCCTTTTGGCTTTGCTTTGAGTTCCGCCTTCCGCATCACTCTTCGCAATATCACTGATATTCACCCTTGACGGGTAAAAAATGTTGAACCACGACGGCGTCGTCGAAGGCTCCTTGAAACAAATCTTGATGCTTGACGGAGCGAGCAATCAGAATTTTTAATAAATTGAATCAGCCGGCGATGAATTTTAGGCAGCTAGACTATATGCGCTTCGCAATACAGTCGCGTTAATTTACGTAATAACGCCTGCGAACGTGGCAAAGAAATTGCTGAAAAAACGAGAAGCGAGAAAAGGGTTTTGCCTTTTACTGCGACCGTCCTCCTGTCACAGCCCATCCGCCAGTTTTGCATAAAAGGCACCTCGTCTCCATGCCCTCCATTCCAATCCCCCCTTCGACATCCTCCTTGAACACCAACCACCACCACGACCATCAAAATAATGCCTGGTCTCACTCGCGGTCGCCTTCTCGATGACATGTCCGACGCCATTGACGAAGGTGCGTCTACGCGCTGCTCATCGTTCGCGTTCGCTCTTTGACCATCAAAAATTTTACAGTCAATGTCATCAAGTACGAACCAACTTCAGAAGACACTCAAGCAGGCGAGGATTGGAAGTCTGAAGCCACCTTTGACGCGACGAAGGACAAGGCCCAGTTCCGTCAGTACGAGGACGCTTGCGATCGAGTCAAGTCCTTCTACCGCGAGCAGCATGGTACGCTATCAAACCACTAGCTCCTAATACCCTCGTGCTGACTGTATGCAGAGAAACAAACTGTCGAGTACAACCTCAAAGCCCGCGAGAACTTCAAAAAGACCACCCGTGCACGCATGAGTGTATGGGAGGCCATCGAGTACTTGAACACACTTATTGACGAGTCCGACCCCGACGTGAGCTCTTCGTTTCATCTCCGGGCCTCGGAAACCCATTTGCTGATTCACCTTCATATTCTTGTGTCCTCGCCGCCTATGTCGCCTCCTTTTGTCCAATTCTCCCCGACATGCACGCTCTCCTGCTGTGACCATTTCGCTCGATCCGTCGATGTCCGCGCCTCCAGACAAGCGTTTCGCAAATTGGCCATCTGTTGCAGACTGCAGAGGCTATACGCCGCGATGGGAAGCCAGAATGGATGCAGGTGAGCTTTTGAGATTACATTTGAGATCCGTATTCTTCTTCATTCGGTCTCTATTTTTACCCTCGTCGGCATTTAACTTTGTTTTCTATTGCTTGCCTCGGTTTAATAACAGCGCTAACCACTCGCTCGCACAGGTTACTGGCCTAGTACATGACCTCGGAAAACTCCTCCACTTCTTTGGTTCCGAAGGGCAATGGGATGTCGTCGGGGTCAGTTCACCTTTCATTCGTTTGAATCATTGCCTGTCTCCAGTTTCATCGGACAATCCTCAAACTCCGCTGCTTACTGCTAGCGATGCTCGTTGATCCGCGTCTTGCTCTTCGTGATTTCAAATTTTTTGACGTCGTGCTAACTTTTTCTTGATCTTCCAACTCTAATAGGATACTTTCGTTGTTGGTTGCCAATACTCCGACAAGATCATCTATCCTGAAACGTTCGTCAACAACCCGGACTACAACGATCCTGTGTACTCGACGAAATACGGCATCTACAAGCCTAACTGCGGTATGGACAACGTTATGCTTTCTTGGGGCCACGATGAGGTTCGCCTTCCTCCTTTCATTTCCGCTTCGTATATGCATGCTAATGAAATTCATTTCGCAGTACCTCTACTCCGTCTTGAAAGACCAAAGCTCGCTCCCAGAGGAAGGACTCGCGATGATCCGCTATCACAGCTTCTACCCGTAAGTCTGGACCCTTCAATATTACTCACTTCCCACTTCCACCCCTGCTATTCTTTGAGTCCCATCCCATCCCCATCCCCACCGAGTGTATGCTCTGCACTTGCACGCCATTTTCCTATCTCGTACATCAGGAGCCAGGTTGCAGACCTGTCTATCTATGACTGTCCAACCGTCGATGTCAGCTCTCTACCCTGGTCCTGGGAGAGCCTGAGCGCGCGTTGGAAGTCTGCTTTTGTACCTTTTCACCCTCACCACCTCATTTCGCATCCCTTATTCGCATCTTGTCGCTCCATGATTGCGAATAATGACTGATAGCGTTGGTTTTTTCCTTCTGAATTCTAGATGGCACCGCGAGAACGCCTACTCGCACCTCATGAACGAGAAGGACCAAAAGACGCTCGAGGCCGTGCGCGCCTTCAACCCATACGACCTGTACAGCAAATCCGACGAGCCCTCGGAGGTCGAGGCTCTGCGTCCGTACTACCAGTCGCTCATCGACAAGTTTTTCCCTCCCGTCATCAACTGGTAATATCGCCCGCTGAACGCCGCACCTCGCTCGCTCGACGTCTCAGTCCAACCTCGCTTCCCCTGCTTTCAACAGCACGCTCGTAAATCAAGAAGAATGAAACCAAACCAAAAGAAAATGTAGCGCTCTCCGCTGTGTCCTGGTGGCCGCTGTGCAGACCACTAGGACAGCGAGGGCGTCTGCTCGCTACTCTACCTGGAACACTATCCCATCCCATCGCTATCATCTCCGGATCCCTAATGTTCTCCTTCCAGTAATGCCCGCTGTCCATCATCTTATTATTGTATCTCCGTCTTCGTTTGCCTCGTCTTGCTTTCATCACCCCTCTTCTGCATATAGAGCTTTATCGTTATCATCGTCATATCATCTCCCTGTTTTCTGGCATCTCTGTGACTTTTTATTGCACCGACTCCCCACGTATAGAAATTCTTATAGAGGAACTTTAGTAGTAAATAAAGCGCTTGTCTTTGCTTCCTAGTTGCTGTCTTCTCGTTGATTCGTCCACCCCTTTGTTGTTGCATATACACCAATTCGCTTTTCTTACTTATTCCTGTGCCATGTCTTCTTCGAACGTACAATCGCCAATTGCCAATTGCCCAAGTAATACAGTACATTGCTAATGTTCATTCATTCATCCAATCCGTCCGTTCTCAAGTACATAGATTACAACTTCTACAATACGAATGAAAATGAATCCGTCATCGTTGTCAAAGACGCCTGTTTACCACCGCCGCAATAAATAAGAGATGGCGTTACCCTCGGCGTCCGTGTTGTGGAAAAGGATTGGAATGTTGAAACGGAGACAAACGCAGGATTTGGACATCGCCGCTTGCACGAACACTCAAACTACTTGGACCGACTCGAACTCAAAAAAATTTCCAGCACGCGTCGACGGCGCCTTCACGTAAAAGCGCCACGAAGGAGAAGAAGAACCCTCGCGATGCCCACCAGCCAGCCAATCGTCGCTACGCCGTCGAAACTTACAGTAAGAAAGCCCGAGATCCCCCGAGTGTGCGGTCGTTGTCCGTCCATGCATCTCTGCTTCCGTTATCTCTTCCGATAATTGCTTGCAGCGCTTACAGCCCCTCGAAGGCCCTGCGCAAGATGTCCGCCTGCTGCTCCCTGTATGCCTTCCCAACGCCGACCGCAGGGACTGCGTCCTCCTTGCGACCCACGTACCGGAGACGTGGTGAAGCTTGTTCTGACCCCGGTACCGTTCCAACAACGCGATCGAGGACCTGCTGGATCCTATCCTTGACGTGCGTCCACGCGCCCTGGTTGCGAGCCTCCTCCTGCACCCAAAGCGTCTCTTTCACTTCGCCAGAGCCCAGGTACCGGCTCAGGACGTCCTCGAGCGCGCGGAATGGGAAGGGCGCGAGCTCTTCCACGCGGATGAGCGCGACGCTCTCCTCGAGCTTACGTGCGGCGCGCTCCTTTTCGAGGTCATAATAGAGCTTGCCCGTGAGGAGGATCACCCGCGAGACGCGTTGCGGGTCCTTTGCCTTTGAGGCCTCTGACCCTCGATCTTTCATGAACGAGGGATCGTCGAGGACCGGGGAGAAACGGGTTCCAGGCTCGAAATCAGATAACGAGGATGCCGCCGCCTATGTGCGCAAGGCACAGGACAATGGGCAAAAGGAATTTCACCAGTCATTGTCATCGCCAGAAACGACGAGGCCCCAGAAAAAAATGAAAGAGATACATGCGAATGAGCGAACACCCCAGGATGGATAATGGAAGATGGGAAATGAGGGATACGCACAGGTAAGCGAAGCAGAGCCTTGGGTCCAGCTACGATTAATGGGCGTCGGTAATTCCGCTTCATCTGGCGACGGAGCAGATGGAAGTATTGCGCGGGAGTCGTCGGATATACGACGTGCATGTTGATGACGTTGCTGCCCTCCACGCCTTTCGCATCGGAAGGGAATTCGTAGGGATCGTTCGTCAGCTATGAAATTAAATTATAATGAAGGTGTTAATATTAATATCAGTGAGAATAGCGGACAGGCTATGCGCGATGAACGTACTTGCAACATACGCTCTATCCGCATTGAAGAGTGTTCAGGACCAGCGCCGTCCAAGCCATGTGGTAGAAGGATGACCAGTCCACTCTGTTTCGCCCATTTCGCTAAACATATGTTAATATGAATCAGATATGAAGAGTAGGAATGCACTTACTCTCTGCCGATGCGATGAAAGTATCGAATATGACCTTCGAGGAAATGAATTCATTTACAAGAGTATCCACATGTATTAATGACGTACCTGTGCTCCGTTAAAGAAATCCCCGAACTGATCGAGAATGTGGTCAGGCATTGACGCCAGGAGATTGACGGGATGAGAATACCTGTGCTTCCCATATGGGTAACAGCATGGGGGATTCCCAGCTCATGCCGTATTCGAACTGGTTAATATCTGATCAATACCCGATGCATGATATAAAATGAATGAAATGCCCTACGCACCCCGAGGACGGCGACCTCGCTCAATGAACTGTTTGCGAGTTCTAATTTACCACCGGATGGAATATTTGCGTTGAGGGGAACTGTCACGGATTCCGTATTTTGGTCGACTAGCATTGCGTGCCTTTGAAGATGAGAGCTCGAGCATTAGCCAATACATTTGATTTATGCTGCAAATTGCTACAAACCTTTGACTGAAAGTACCACGACCGACGTCTTGACCTGAGATGCGAACATTGAAGCCCTCCTTCATGAGAGTGCCAAAAGCGATGGCCTATAGAATATTTTCAACGCATGCAACGAAAACGCAATTAAATCGATACGAACCTCAGCTGTCGCCCAGTCAATTCCGCGCCCAGACTCGAGCGCCTTTTGACGGGCGCTTATATGTCTTCGGAGGCGGGGATGCAGTTCCTACGATGAATAAGTATAAGGAAACGCTTTCAAGACCGAGCTACGCAAGAAAACTTACAAACGACGAAGGAACTTCCACACTCTTCATCCCGATGTCGCGCGCAGTATCGCTTTTGACTCCAGTATCTGGATCTCTGATAGCCTCGTCGAGGACGGGGAGTACCATGTCCTTCCATTGACCCTCTGGCAGTTCGAGCTTCGGAGTGAACGACGCCGACTGCGCCAAATGTTCTTCAAGGTGCTGTTTGTAAGATGATCGGAGGTTCGACGCGTCCTCTGAGGTGATAACCTCTTCATGCTTTGTGGAAACGCACGCTCAGAAAGGAATGGTAAACTGCAGGGCAAGAGAAGAAATTCCTACCATAATCTTGTCTTCGTACAAGGACGGAACGGATTTACGAGAGCGAATAAGATGGTACATTTGCGGTTGAGTGAACGCTGGTTCGTCCAGTTCATTGTGTCCCCTAAACCAGGAAGTTAATTCACAAGTTCGTGAAGTTATAGCTGTCACCTACCAACGACGATAAACCAGAAGATCAACGACAATATCCTGGTAATATGGTAAAAATCTATGACACAGAGAATATCTGAAGATATTACGACGAACCTTTCTGAAAGCGTTACGGTACTTGAAAGCCGTCTCCAACGCCCTCGCGACATCTATATATTTTTACTGCGTAAAGAAAGCAATCGATGTGCATCGAAGAGACGACTCACCTTCGGGATAGTCTCCGTTGACGTGCAAGACAGGTGCATTTATCATTTTCCCTATGTCAGAGCAATAAAGTGAAGATCGTGCACTGGCGGCGGGAGTGGTGTAACCGATGCTGTAAATTCGAAAATCAGACAAGTGAACGACGCCTGAAGTCAAGAAAAGAGTCTTACTTATTGCTGCGTTGCACGATAAATCATACTTAAATCATTTTGTTATCACTGGTAGGAGAAGAACGTACTTTACTACAAGGTGCACACTCCCACCACTCGTAAAATGTGGTAAATTACCTGGGATATATTCAGTCATAAGTTCCATAGTTTGGTTTGATGCTTACTCAGACCGAGAGACTCCATCACCACGCCTTGACCGGTGAAGCTCGCATCCCCATGAATCTGTACGCACATAACCTTGTCACCAAGTTTGCAATTCGGGTCTGCATCCTTGATGAGGGAGAACTGCTTCGCCCTAGTCTTTCCCAAGGCTACGGGGTCGATGGCCTCTGCTCGGGCAGGATGAGAAAGGACGTTAGAGCTATAATCTATCACGAACGAACCTAGGTGCGAAGGGTTTGGAAGTAGCGATACCTTCAACGAAGCAGGAGGATTGCCGTAAGAGAGAGTCGGATTAGATACTGCCGAAATGTGTGAGTAATTGTGCTTAATTATGATAAGAAGGAAGAAAAGGTTATGATCGAACCTAAATGGCTTATCACGTCCCCTGAGTACCCCAGCTCTTCCGGGATCTCGCTGCCGCCCTTGATTTTGTGGAACAGCGCGGCGGGATCGAATTTCAGAAGGTCGGTTAATAGATTGAGCCTCCCCCGGTGGGGCATCCCGAGAATGACATGCTCGACACCCGCTGAAGATAAAAATAAAACGAATTTGTGAGATGAGTGAGTGAGTGAGTTCGGATATCCTTACCGGCGGATGAGACAGCGAATAAAGCATCCAGTGCGGGGAGCATGGATTCCCCGCCTTCTAATCCATAGCGTTTCAGGTTCGGAAATTTCAGCTGCAGGAACTGATCGAACACCTCGCTCTTCACAAGCAGCTCCCATATTCGTTTCTTCTCAGCATTGGACTGAGCGTTCGCGGGGGCGACGCTCGGAGCGGATTCGAGTACATGAGAGAACCAGAGTCGCTCGGTCTTCGACGGAGAGTGCATGAACTCGTACGCGATACGACCGACGTAGATAGAACGCAGGTGCGCGACTATCTGCTTGAGAGACCACTCTTCTGAACTCGTCCTGTTCGGGCCGGCAGGGTTGGACCAGATAATGCCGTCGATAGGATAAGACTTTGATTCGTCGGTGAGTCCGTAGCGGGAGGGATCCAGGGCCGCGACTTCTTCCCTTTGCAGCAGGTCGAGAGGATCAATGCGAGCGGCGCGATGTCCGTGCGTTCTCATAGAGTCAACGTAACGCATGAGAGGTGCGTTCACCCTCCTGTTCTCCAACTGCGAGGGCGTATCTATCGAGATATCAAATCAACGTCGAAAAGACCAGCGTGGAAATATTTGGAAAGTACATACAGTCGGGGAGTATAGTTTCTTCACGTCTTCTGAAGCCAAATGATTCATCGTGATAATATCGTCGCCCATCTCTTTTCGCATCGAATTGAATCCGCCAGCTGAATCGCGCGTTGACCTTCAAATATGTTTGTGGTCGCGAAACGGATTTGAACTTGATTAAATCCACGGTCTTTGAGAAAAATTGAAGCCCAGACATCCTTCACTCCCTGTTCTGCATTCGCAGATAGTTTCTCCTGGATAGTGGTGGTAACAGTTCAAGAAATGCCCGACCACCATGGTGGTTGTCCGGAACTACTTGGTGACGGGTCGGAACCAAGCACTCAGACCCAGAACCGAAGCCGGCCGGGCCGGCACAGTTGCCGCTCCGGGGCAAACGCAACGGGCACAAAAATCTTTCGAAGCTGTATACCACCACCACGAAATGCTCTACGCTCCAACTTATTGTCTGAACAAGCTATGGAAATATTGAATTCACTGGACCTATGCTTGGAGGTTGTCGTGTCATTCTGAAATTCGAGGCAGGCCCGCACGGGGTTGGTTCGCCATGATTTGCCAGTGGATGGCCGCGAGAACGGTTCATTGAACAAGGAACGTCGATTCAGAAGAGAGGATTGAAGAGCTCTCTTGTGGAGAATGTGCAGAGACATGATGGAAAGTTGATACTTCGAAAGTTGGGATGGAAGGTGAGTCGAACTTTCAAGTTGCAGTGTTTGCAGAGCATCAGCCTGTAATTGCCCTACATGAATAAACTGTTCACATCTCTGGCTATTTGGATGCACGTTGTTTCCTCATGTTCTGAAAATAAGCGCTTCGATCTATGATATACTCACAGTCGACGATGGGGTGTAGGGCTGCTCCGAGTCTTGCACAACGACTACCTCGTGTGCTCCTCGACGCTCATCCCGGTGCAATCGATATATACACCGATCCGAAGTCCATCTCATCTCCCGCTTGTCTAAGGTTCACAACGCAGTTCATTTCCAGTGGTCGTCGTTTCGCCTGTCCGGAACATACAGACGGGACTTTGATAGCCTGGAGACGTCTCAGGAACTTCATCACCAAGCACCAAAGCCACCCAGGCGGGGTCGTCAAGCTGGCTAACGGGACTCCATCCCGGATTTTGTCTTCGTCGTGAGTGTCTATTTCGACTTAACTTGTCTGTTGCGCTTTTCACCTTGCATGTGCTGAACATGAGGCCGACATTTGTCGGGGAATTCAGATCATTTTGCCGGGCAGGACACCGCTCGCAACTTCGCTCTCCCTACCTCGCTTTGCAGCAGCAGCTTCGTCAAACGGTCCTCCCACTCCGTTTTTGTTTCAGCTCTCCGACCTATCTGCATCCCGACGTGCTCTTCAATCTTGAAGTACACACGGCCTCATTCTTTTCGACAGACTCCGGTGCGAGCTGGTCATGGCGACCATGGCGACCAGGCCGACGCCCGCTGGCCCAATATCAGAATCGATCACACCAATGCCGGCCATTAGCATTGGCAACGACGACGACGACTGGGAGATCGAGTACAGATTGGAGCTGCAAGAGAGGCAGAAGGAGCGCTTAACAGAGTTGACGAAGCATGCAGAGGAGGATTTCAACAAGCGGAAGGCGAACGCGCTAGATGATAGAGCGACCCTTGAACGGGTTCACGAATCCTACACGCGAAGTCTGGCCAGAATCAAGCAGATGATGAGGGACGAGGAGATTGCGTTGTTGGATAGGGAAAGGGAGATTCGCAAACGGTCGAGGGGGGAAGTGGATGACGAGGCGTCTGAGCAACTGAAGCGGGAGCAGCACGAGTTATGGGACAATGGCGACGACGACGACAACACCTCGGAGATCGAGTACAGAGCGGAGCTGCAAGAGATGCAGAAGGAGCGCTTGCCAGAGCTGACGAAGCAAGCAGAGGAGGATTTCAACAAGCGGAAGGCGAACGCACTAGATGATAGAGCGACTCTTGAACGCGTTCTCGAATATTACATGCGAAGTTTTGTCAGAATAAACCAGGTGCCGAAGGACGAGGAGGATGCGATGTTGGAGAGGGGAAAGGAGATTCGCACACTGTCGAGGGGAGAAGTGGATGACGAGGCGTCTGAGCAATTGAAGCGGGAGCAGCAGGAGTTATGGGACCAGTTGAGAGGTAGACGGTACTCGAATGATACGGCAAGTGAACAGAAAACTCGTCGCCCTGAGCAACATTCCTCGTCGAGTGAGACTCGGCGTGCTACAGCGCAACAACGACAACCGAGTCAAGCTCCTGCCCCACAACTGCGACCTACCTCGCGACCGACAATGTGGGTACCCCCTGAAACGCCAAAGGAGATCAATCGAATACCTGTACCCCGCCAGACTCAAAGATGGGTATCCGGCTCCTCGACTGCACCATCTTTTGTGCAACCATCGCGCAACGATACTCGCCCTCCGATGCAATATGGACCTTCGAACTCGTCATCAGTCACGTCCTTGCCACTACTAGGAAACCCATCCCTTGGACAAAATGCGCCACCCCCTTCGTCAGATGTTTCCGTCTTTGATCTGCCAGAACGTGGCTTCTCTTCAAGTGCTCATAAAATATCAAACAACCAATATGTCAAAAAGAGTGCATTACCGCCAATGCCATCCAAGCAAGTCGCTTTTCATCGCGTGGAGGATTCTCTTCAGACTTCACCTCAAACCCATCCTGGTAGACAAGACCGTGCACAGATACCGCCGCAAAGCAGGATCTCCCCAAAACCTCGTGGAGAAAACTCTTCTCGACCTCCCACCGATAAGAGACACCCCTCTTCAAGTTTATCAGGCACATATTTTCCCCCCAGTACTCAACCCTTGTCTCGGGCTGGCCCACGCGGCCCAGACACCTCAAGTTCTTCAATTTCACCGGACCAAGGGAAATTGGCGAGCAGTTGGAACCATCGACCATCCGTTGGAAATGCGAAAACAGCTTCCACCATGGGTTCGTCTCATCGTTCCTCGATCAAACAAGGGGTTTCGTCACTTTTGCGGCAGTCAAAGGGAACAACCTTAGGCTTCGAGCAAACTTTGGAGGATCAAATTGAGTGGAGACCGGAGCGCGAGGCGCCGCGGACAAATTGGAGCCATAAGCGAGAGGAAGCACGAAAACAATTAGACGAGATTCGCAAGAAGGGTTATTCATCATCAGCGTCTTCAGCCGCAATGAGTATCTTGAGGGAACGCGATTCACAAGCGTCGGGACGTCCAAAATCGAAAAGGGGTTTCGGGTTGAGTACCACTACCGCCTCAAAGCCTTCAGTGGATTACGAGGAATCGGGTGAACAGTTGGAAAGCAGGGATGAATCACTGCATGGAGCAGATGGGACGCCTCGCACTGACAATCTGAACGCGAGCGGGCACTTCGAAGCCTCGCCTCGGACGGGCGTTTCACTTATGCAACGACAGAAGGGGGGGCTTGATGCTAGTATGGATGACGAAAAAATACGGAAAGACGACGTACGGATGGGAAAGAGGCAGGAAGAGATATTGCATGCGACCAAAGACGTGGAGACGATGCGATGATTGCGATCTATATCCTCGCCGGGGTTGTTCGCGGTAAATAAGGCCCAAGGCCCTCCGAATCCTGTCTCCAGGTCAGGAATTGTCGTCTTCCATTTAATTCAAGCAACTGAAAGTCATATTTTTGCTGTTCAGGGAGGTTCAATTTGGTTCCAACGATGGTCACCTATCCAATCCGTCAGGAGCTAATTATGAAGAACGATTAAGACAATTGCTCGACGGGCTGAACAGCATCGATCTTACGGGACATATATCCGAGCAGGCCGAACATTTTGATGCCCACGGGTGCTCAAGCGACGTTTACAAGGCAAAATTGATGATGCATGACCATATGCTTGTAGACGTCGCCGTGAAACGAATTCGTATTCACATATACAGGAACAAGAGCGTTGCGAAAGTGAGTAGAGAATATAGGTTTGTTCAATTCGACCAAAATTGATTGGTCTACAATTTCAGATTATCTTTCGAGAACTCAAAGTATGGTCTGGACTCAATCATCCAAACATCCTCCCGTTACTTGGCTATGTCAGGCATGGAGAATATCCCGCGATGGTATCGAGATGGATGGTAAAGGGATCTACTCGAGATTACATAGAAAGAAACCCAGATTACTCGAAGGCATATATGGTACATCCACTATTCCTGCTAGTAGCGATTTTGAACAGTCAATTTCGTTCTGCACAGACAACGGGGATCGCGGCCGGACTTGCGTATCTTCACGAGCGGAATATTGTTCATTCGGATTTGAAATCTGTATGTTTCTCATGTTTTCTGGATAAGGGGAAATTATTAACACACGTTCAGGACAATATTTTCATATCAGATTCGGGAGAGCCACTGCTGGCAGATTTTGGCATATCGCGAATCGTGACGCAGACTTCTAGCACTTCTCAGTCTTCTGCGAAGGGTTCGATTCGATGGATGGCCATCGAATTTTGGCTTTCTGACTTGAACGAGGAGGAAGGAAAAGTTGTTCATACCAAACACACTGACATCTGGGCTTTTGGGATGGTTGTATATGCGAGTTTCACTTTTAGCAACCGTTGTCGTTGTTGATCGATTGTTTTATTACCGTTTACAGGAACTTCTTACGCATCGCGTTCCTTTCTTTGAAATAACAAGCGACGTGCGAGTTCTCTCCAAGATTGAAAAGGGCCTACTCCCTTCCAGACCAACATCGCTCGAAGGAGGGGACAAACAGCTTCTCTGGTCAATTTGTCAGGAATGTTGGAGAACGATACCTCAAGAACGTCCGAATATCT
This sequence comes from Schizopora paradoxa, assembly GCA_001020605.1. NCBI lineage: Eukaryota > Fungi > Basidiomycota > Agaricomycetes > Hymenochaetales > Schizoporaceae > Schizopora > Schizopora paradoxa. The sequence goes on from KQ085948.1 coordinate 50,804, forward strand.
TATCCATATGCGAACGACTATCTAACGATAAAGTTCGTGAGAGGGATGAAACCGACAGTGGCATTGAGAATGAGGGCACGAAGAACGTGATGATCGCTGAGCCGGCATGAACACACTCTGTCCTCGGTTATCCAAAGTTCTTCAACTCGGATGCTTGACGAGCGTCTCATCATGGAGTAGTGGGCTTTAGCGATGCTCCGTTCCCCATTGCACATATGATTTTACTATGTTTTTGAGAATCATATCATCGAATTGTCGTTCGAAGATGGACTTCTCGATATGTAGTAGTCCTGACCTCATCTAATTTAATTTAAACTGTATATACTTGTACTAGCCGTAGTGTCACGGTATTGTATTCTTTGAATCGGGTCGAAAAATCACCTTGCTAAACGCTACCATATCGCTTCAGCCAAACACATAGCTGAAACTCTCCCTACATATGTAAGTGTTTCTACGGGTGAAGATAGTAGCCAAGAAGAGAACAGACGGGGGGAAACGAAGACACTGTACTATTTCGACCAACTGTTCACAGATTTGGGACCTCACGATCTCTAATCGGAGCTCATCCGCGAGGAGTTTTTTTGCGTTTGTGACGCGTGACTGAACAGTTGGTCGAAATACTACAGTAATGGTCATTTCCAGATGATCTACCAAGGGCAATGCATGAAGCGCCGCCACGATTTGGTGCCGTTTTTGGCAAAGCCGAAAGAGTAACTCAAATGAATCTTCCAATTCTTCGATTCAATTTGTACCAATACGTGCACCACCACACTTTTACATGTAACAGGACAAACTTCCAATTCGACGTCCCGCGAAGACTGGTCGTGGTGGGCACATTTTCGCCGTCACACTGTCGAGGTTTGCGATGCTTCAACTTGTTCGCGGCGACTCGGGACGCGCGTTGCACTTCAATTTCAGTTCAAGATGACGATGATGGTCGCTCTGACTCGTCTTAGGCTGACTTTGGACAAGCATCAACGACTCGAAAAAAGGAGCTCGAGTTGTATTGAAGGAAAGGGCACCTCCTTACAGATTGGTAGCCACTGCAGTGGTCGTTCGGATGAAGCATGGTAATAGGTGCGTCCAATTTGGACGGTGGACGCCCACAACAGGGTCTCGCTCCAGGAAATTTCTTGCAAGTTGCCACCTGGTTTTGCTTCGCTTCCTCGTGTTCCTGCTCATTAGACGCCTTCATCTACGACATTTCTCCAGTCGTTGGGGGTCAAGGGTTGCTGTGGTCTTTCCCTTACATCAAGGACCTCAGGCTGGCCGACGACGTACGAGAGGGAATAAGCGCAAATCATGGATTTGGATGACGAGTTGGAGAGGATTTCTGCGCAAACCGAAGGCAAACTTGATGCAGTTCCCGAAGTTGAAGTTGCACAAGGGTTGTCTGCCTTGAAGGCGTTGAGCGTGGTCGATCACTCGTGGTACGCGCCGTTCAGTAAGAAGTCGAGATGGATGGACCTGGTTGGGGATTACGCTGGGCAGGAGTTGTTTGTTATTGATGGTCAGTATTGTGAATACTTTTCTCATGATGCCGTAGCTTACTTTTTGCTGCTCAGGCGACTCTTTAATCCAATATATCCTGGATGACCCATTGTTGGCATTAGGGAAGAGCGGTGCGTTGTATTGCTTTATGCACTCGTATTTCCACTCTGACGTCTTTCAGATACGAGCTTCCAAAGTTTACATGCCCTCCACAGTCTCGAGAAGTTGCTCGCAGGCCTTCGGACCCGACATGCGAATTTTGAAGTAGTCTTCTGGCATGGTAGGCCATCTTGCTCTGTCCATCATCACTAAACATTCAACGCGTTATTTCAGATCACAGGCACTCTGCTCTTCGCACTGGATCTTCAAGTTCTCTGGTCGCATCTCGAGGATTAGCACGGAGAATCCTCTTCAACCACCTATTGAAGCTCGATGTCAAGGTCCACGTATTCTCGTCGTTATCCGACGAGGGTTGGAAAGCGTTCCAATCGCGCCAAAGAGTAAGCCACTTTTGTGACTCATTTACACCCTCATTCTAAACAGCACCTACAGCCGATGTTTATTCTGATGAACGATGGAGGCTCATACAATGAGGATGTCGCTGAAGATGCCGCTCAGCGACTCCTCTTGCAACGTCTAATTGTTCGAGACATACTTTGCTCTAGATTGGCTGTAGTTCTGCTCGCTCCGTTGGAGTTCCGCGACGCAAAGGTGCGCTCAATTAATATCTTTCTTACGTTCTTACTCGAATTCAATTCACATAGATCTTTACGTTCGTCGTAGAAGAGCTACGTCAATCTGGGAAAGACTTCAACTTTCCTGCAGGTGTCTCTCATGCTCAAGAACTTGCTCGACGAGAACTTGAGAACTGGGAAGCGAATGTCGTCCTCTATCCACAAGCGTTACAAATATCGGAGAAGACCAATGGTGACGACACTATCGAACCAGCCTTGGTAGTTGCGTCGCGCGCATTCGCATCCCATTCGGAGGTCCAACGCGATCCCACTTTGCTATTCATTTTGAAAGCCTTCATCGCGCATCTTCTTAGTCTGAGGTCCCTTCCTCTCCAACTCCGAGCGCAGTCTCATCCTTCCGTCGGAGAAGCCTTGGAGGCGACAATAGTAAACGTGTTTTACCCCATCATGTTTATCTGCTTGGACAAGGCGATCTCGACCTCTTCAATTCCGCTCGACGTAGACGGGCACGTCTTCATGGCGATCTTGGACCTGCAACTTCGATCTCCAGGCGAACCTTTCACTCGCTTCGTGGGGGCGGGAGTATCTTCGGAAGTGGAGAACATCCTTCGTCTTGCCGGCATACCTACTGCCATCGACCTTCCGAACGTCGTTCCGCCGCCCTCTGCGCAATTTGCTAATGGGCATGCAATTCAAAGGCCATCGTCGGCGACGGTCTCTGTCTTGCCGTTTTCCAATCTCGCCTTCGAAGGTCTACTACCAAGCGTTCACGAAGAAGAAGATGACGGCGACGTCGCAGCATCACAGTCGCACTTTAAGTATCAGCGCCGCTTCGAAGATACTCGTCACTGGCACGGGAAGCGGACCATTCTTCCTGCGCACCAGGGAGGCGAGGCGGCTCGCAAAGCGACGGAATGGGCTCGGATGAAGGAGCTGAAAAGGCACCAACGAAACATGAACAACATGCAGAAGCTTGCCGAATCGCTGACCGGCGCTCTCGGCACTCAGCTGCAGAAGAAACGCATCCTAGCGTCGGCGAGGAATGCTGAAGCTCCTTCTTCGGGCAAGTCGAGGGAGAAACCGGTGCGATCTATTTAATCTCTTTTTGACTTTCGTAAAATAACTTATGATCACGGTTATTCCTAGCAACAACAGGCGAAAGGAAAGAAACCGCCGCCCATGAAGAAAGCCGACAAGATCAAGGCGCAGAACACGACGGCCAAGGCGTCAAAGGAAGATGACGAACTTGCCAAGAAATGGTCCGCCGACGTGAAGAGACTGGAGCACCCCGACAGAAGTCTTCAACTTCATCTCAATATGAAAGAAATCGACGCTATCATCGCCAGCAACCAAATGCGCGATACCTGGTATGATTCTGAAGTACGCCTGTACCAGATCCATACGGAGTTGCGGCTCTGGGCAGCATCTGGCGATAAAGAGGAGACGCGAGATAGCTTCTCTGTTTCCATCCTCCGCAAAGTTCTCGAGCTTTTCCAGCATAAGAAACTCACGAAGACGATCATTGACTGTCTTGGAACCGTCCTCGCTGCAATGGGCTTCTCTTCCTATTTCCCGCAACTCGCTAGCCAGGCAGAGGGACGATTGATTGACGATCGGCGACTTGAATTCAAGTTTGTCAAGCTGCAAAGAAAATCGGGCGAACAGCTATACAAGTTCATGCAAATCAGCGACGACCCCGTTGAATGGCAGCTCCGTCTGTTCGGCGAGTTCATGGATCGGTCAATGGATGGCAAGGCAGATAGCCGAGTCAGCTTCAAGCCGGACGGTTGGCAGCGGGAAGTCCTTGATAGTCTTGATGCAGATAAGTCTATCCTCGTCGTAGGTGAGTGGATCTGAGTGCCTCTTGCTCGTCACAAATTCTGATAATAACTCTTGCGCAGCGCCTACGAGTGCGGGTAAAACGTTCATTTCCTTTTACGCCATGGAGAAGGTACTTCGGGATTCCGACGACGGCATTCTTGTGTACATTGCGCCGACAAAAGCTCTTGTTAACCAAGTAGGTGTTTCGATATTGTCCCTCTTCAATTTCTGAACGTATGTATTTGAAGGTTGCTGCCGAGGTGTACGCTCGGTTCGAGAAAGAAGTCCCCGGCCGTGAGTAGTGACCATTTTTTTCCTTGGTTGTGATACTCAACGCTGCTTGTATCTATCATTCAGAGTCGATGTGGTCTATCCATACACGCGATTACCGTCTTAACGATCCACAAAAATGCCAAATACTCGTGACTGTACCGGAAATGTTCGCGATCATGTTGCTTTCTCCTCCACTCGCGAAGCTCTGGACTCCGCGAATAAAAAGGTGCGTAATTCATTCAATGCTGTCTTTCTGATTGTTAACTATCATTTTCTACAGGATAATCCTCGACGAAATCCATTCGATCGGTCAACAAGAGGGTGGCGCAGTATGGGAACAAATCTTACTTCTTGCTCCATGCCCAATAGTGTGGGTAGCTTTCGAGTGTTGATTCTCGCTTCCTCTTCTGAAATTTGTATGTTTAGGGGTCTCTCGGCCACGATAGGGAGCCCGGAGGTCTTCAACAACTGGTTGGCATCGGTTCAGAAGGCGCATAATTTCAAACATACATTCGTTTTCCATCCTTACCGGTACTCGCACTTACGGAAGCATATCTATCAACTTCCAAAGAAGTTTCAACCATTCGAGGGGCTATCTTCTTTGCAGGAAGAGAACATACGCTTCCTCCATCCCGTATCGGCGCTCGCCTTCGGAACGAACACAATCCCCCCGGATTTCTCCTTGGAAGCTCGAGATACACTCACACTCTACAACGCTCTGAAGCCTTTCGACGCTCACATCGAAGGAGGATTGTCTCGCTTCGATCCTAAAGCTTACTTCCAGAGGGGAGCGCTTCTGAAGCAAAAGGATGTTATCGACTACGAGCTGAAGCTGAAGGATATTTTGCTTCAGTTGATGTCTTCACCAGATGATGCTAATCGGTCGATCTTGGGAAAGGTTATCAAGAGCCTTCAAGATAGCGAAGTTGCAAAAATCGACGGCTCCGCCCTCAATATGGCCCCGTCTCCGAAGCCATTCCTGGAAGGTTTGATCCACCTTCTCACAGAAATGCACGTCAAGGGCGCGTTGGTGAGTCTCCAACAGATATGATTCGTTGCAATCCGACTTGACAGATTGTTTTTACCTAGCCTGCTATTCTCTTCTCGTTCGATCGAAGCAACATCGAGATCATGGCGATGCAGGTGCTCGAGGATCTTACAAGAGCCGAAGAAGTTGAAAAGAATTCTCCAAAGTGGAGGGCCAAGGTTAAGCAATGGGAAGCCTGGAAAGTCGCCCAAGAGAAGAAGCAAAAGGCACAGGCGAAAGTTGCGAAGAAGCGCGCTGACGCTGAAGAAATGCGAGAAAGTCAAGAGACGTCGCTCTCTTGGGAAAGCTCATTCGATCCCTCTGACCCGCTGCCGGAGTTCTCCTTCGCTGATCTGAAGCGATATTCTCGCGGGGAACTTTTGAAAGACATTGAAGAGCTGAAGTGGTCGAGAGCATCCATCCCGTCATGGGCATTAGATGCACTACACAGGGGCGTCGCTGTGCACCATAGCGGCATGAACAAAGGTTATCGCAATCTGGTTGAAAGGTTTGTGACCTTTGGTCCCTGCACTATTGTCATGTTCACTAACATGATATACTTAGGTTGTTCCGTCTAGGATTCCTCCGCGTCATGTTCGCAACGGGTGACTACTTCATTCATTTCGCCGAAACAAAGTTTACTTAATTTACGTTGCTTATAGGGACGTTGGCCCTCGGTATCAATGCACCGGCCAAATCATCCGTATTCTGTGGTGACTCGCCGTTCCTTACTGCATTGAATGTGAGTGGCAATCCTTAACGATCTGACTCCTTTTGACATTCGAACTTCGCAGTATCGGCAATGTGCTGGTCGTGCTGGTCGGCGAGGCTTCGATCTTCTAGGAAACGTCATTTTCTACGGAATACCAATGGATCGAATTCAACGTCTCATCCTCTCTCGATTGCCACTCCTGACCGGCAATTTCCCGCTCACCTCGACTCTATCTTTGCGATTATTCAATCTCTTGCACGGATCTGAGAACTCTGAATCTGCCGTAAAGGCAGTCAGGAGCCTCATGAAACTGCCTCAGATATCCTTCGGGTCATCCTCTGGACAACAGCAACTTGCGCATCATATGCGATTCAGCATCGAATACCTGCGACGTGCAGGTCTGCTTGACAGCCATGGAAAGCCAATGGACCTCTATGGGATCGCTGCTCATCTATACCACGCCGAACCCAGCAATCTCGCTTTGGTTTGCCTCATGCATCGTGGGGTGCTCCACCGCATTGCAGGCCAGGCAAGCTTTGAGAATGCGAAGCGAGAGCTTATGCTCGTCCTCTGCCATCTGTTCGGACGACATTATCTTCCTCAGGCGTACGGCACGCAGGAGAATGTCGCCAGGTTGAGGATAGAGAAGAAATACTCATCGTTGATCGTTCTCCCTCCCCTCCCCGACTTCGCTCGCGAAGTGCTTGAAGAACACAACGCGGAGATCCTAGGCATCTTCTCGTCGTATGCCAGCTCCTACGTTTCCGTTGCGGAGACTTCCTTAGGGACCGACTACAAACTGTCGTTCTCGGACAGAGAATTCAAACCCTCCGAAGACGACGACAAATCATTGCAAGGCACGCTTTTGGAAGAGCATCTGAAGTGCACGGCCTTGAAGGTTACGACTCGCTCCTTGTTCGTTGCAAATTCCGGGCTTGGGGACCGCGTACAGAGTGTCGAAGAGCTCGCCCGAACGTGTCGTCGAGGATTAGAACTCAACGAGCACGCCATTCCATCCCTCACCCAGATCTCATCCCTTCCCTCCAACGATCGCCCAAATCTTAACGCATACTTGCTCGATTTCTTCACGCACGGACAGCTGGACATGATCGTCACGGCGAACGGAATTCGTCGTGGTGACGTGTGGTACCTCTTACAGGATTTCGATCTTACACTCAAGGCTATCCGCCTCGCACTTGATCAGTTGCTCCTTGAGGCGTCGGGAAAGAAAATCGCGGATGGGGCTGACGGTGAACTCGCGACTCTCGAGAACGACTGGGAGGACGACTTTGAAGACGATAGGACTGCGAGCTCTGTGAAGGTTGCGGAGACGGTTGAGGAGGACCAGGAGGAACCGGATGTCGTTTCGAATGACTGGGATGAAGACGAAGACGCGCCGAAGAAACGGAAACAGTCGCCGACGTCTTCAAAGCAGCAAGCTCAGCAGGGTGTGACTGAAGCTGATCGTCGTGTCGTGAAGCTCGTGAACGACGTTTGTGAGGAGTTTGGAGAGAAGTTCAGAAAGATATTCGCGTGATCTTGGATTTTTCATTCATTTCGCTATCTCTTCCATATCAATTTGGACTTGGACACCCAAAATTTCCTTCTCGCCGTTCTTCAGCTTCAACTGCGATCGCCTCGCCAATAGACTACTCAGATACTTTTCTTTTCAATTCCTCTTCTACGTTCTGCGTATAGATAGCTACGGAAATAACGGATACAGTTCTAGATAATCAACGGAAAGTTTTGGGTATATGCGCCGCGATCACGACTTCAAAACTCTGAAAATATTTATATCTTTCCAACGAGAAGATTTTTGGTCATTTCTCTGACGCTTATCCACGACATGTGGAAAACGGAAGGAAAATCCAACGTTGAAGTGAGCGCGTCGGTAAGGCCGAATGGCGCCATTGGAGGTATCCATCCTATTATCAAGACTTTAGTACCACTTCAGACGTTAAGCAATAGATATCCCAGACGTACCGCGCGCATACTCGAGAGCAAAGCAACCCTTGTGCATTTTATATTGCTTCTTCTCTCCCCGTGGCAGGTGGTGGACGCTGCCAGGCCTATAAACCTCCTTGTCGAGCGATCCGGCACTGAAGGCCCATTGCTCCCCTTGGAGGATGTTGAAGTAGTCGTCAGCGGTGTGCATGCCCGTATGCCCTTCTGTACCCAGAGGCGTCCCAAAGATGAAGATGTACTCGGTGATCGACGCGTGGATGATGTACATCGCGCCCATCGCCCCTCCTGCGTTGTTAAACATCCATTCGTCCTCTCGAAGATTTAGCGACACGGTCTTTTGAGAATACGGCGATTGCGGGTACGTTGAAGTGAGGTTCGACACGATGAAAGAAACCATAGAACGGGTGTCATTTCCGTGTGTTTCCACCGCGGCTTGCGCAAGCTCGTGCAGGAAGTCGGGGTCGAAAACGTACCATTGATCCTATGAAGCGTACTTTGAATACTTCTTTGAATGCGTGAGCTGAAAACACGCACTTTGATTCCGTCTAGATACCTGAAAACCCACACCACCGTCAACAACACCGCGAGCCTCCAAAGCCATTTCCCAAGTCCATTGCGTTCTGCATCCTCAATACGCGTCTTTTCGACTTTGACGGAAGATTTCTTCACCATTTCGATAGCGTCTGAGAGACTACTCCTTCAGTTGGAGGCTGTCCGTGATGATAGTTGCGAACTGTGAAACGTCCGTCCATTTGTTCAAGATGACTGGGCTAAAGTCGTGTGATGTGTGAATTTTTGCTCGAACAAGAGAGAGTCGTACGATCATCCCAAATTATATACGTGAGGTTTGTGCGCGCAGTAGTAGATCGTCGCACAGATAAGCTGTCGGATCGTCGAAAAGCAAACGATTGTTGACACAATTCAAGTTGTAAGCTGAAAGTTCGGATCCTTCGTCGTCGTGGTTCGGGAGCAAAATGCCAGTGAGTTTGAGGCAATTGCCGACGTGATTTCTTCTCCAACTCGAGTCTCCGACGACTTTTTGTTTCAACGGCGTTGAACGTTGACCTCAGATCATCGATATTGCTTCAATGAATGAATGAATGAATGCGCTTCTCGACAAATTTGACGCAAACAGTCAACGAAGTGCGTCTGCAATCTCTAGTATTGGCTCAGGCGGCCTGTTGCTTGTCTCTGACCGAATTTCAATTCGACCAGCAAATTTGAAATGACATTCTTCGCGTCCCTTCGAAAGGTGAGGAAACTTGGACAACTGCCACCAACAGGACGAAGCTCTGGCGCTGTTGAAGAAGACGTTTGCGAGGAGAGTCTCGTCAACACACAGTCATCACCGTTGACCATCGTGGCAACCATCCCCAAAGATGCCCAACAATCCATACAGTCCTCAACTCATCACGTCCAATTCTCCACGAACATCGACTTACTTCCATTCGATCTGCTGTAGCCATTTTCAAGCTCGCAATTTCTGTCGAGTCGGAGTTTTCCCCCAAATATAACATCAAGGCCCTACGCGTCGTCAACGCTGTCAACAATCACTGGCGAAGGACAGCATTGAGTGCCCCCTCACTTTGGTCGTATATTCCCCCACATTTGTCCCCAACACTATTCCAGATCTTCGTACACAGATCCGGCAATGCTCTCTTGCACATCGAGCTAGCCTACGGAAATATTTTCAAAGATGCATCAGATACACTGGCACGCGCGGGCGAACTGGACCCACCCCGTCTGGAAGATGGGTTTCTTCTCAAATTGGACACGATCATTCCTCACGTCAGCAGGATTCGCTACTTATCCCTTAGGTTGTCGACGTCTGCGCTGATGAGTTCCGACATCAGCTCCCGTCTGTTCAATTCGCGCGACGTTCAATGTATCACGCCAGTACTCGAGGGCTTTCGTTTCGTCAACACCACCGATCTCAATTGGTGTCCGTCGAATGAGGCTAGCGTTAAAAGAGCAGAACTTTCGACCTTCACGATGTTCCGTAGCCAGCTTCTTTCGAGCCTTCACTTCATAGGGATGACAATTCCTCGCAGTTCAATCCCGACCTCGATGCTGACGAGTTTGGCGTTGACTCTGGTGGAAACGATTGCCAGCACTGAACAATACCTGCGAGACGTGCTCAGCGACACCCCGTCGCTTACTTCTCTGTCTCTCGATCTGTGGTCCATTCACGACATGTCCGTGGATGAAGGCCCGAACCCAGATACGATACTCCTACCCGAACTTCGCTATCTCACAATGCGAGGGACCTGTTACATTTGCTGGCGTATTTCTCGCACATTGTCGGTCCCCTCCATAAACGAGATTTGCATCAAGACTGGCCGTTCTCCTTTGCAGTTTGCGAGTAATTTCATCCCGTTTTCGCCTCGGGGTGACCGTCTTCGTATAACCATCGAAAAATCCAAGCTTCAAGTCGAATTTGTGGAGTCTGAAAGTCTTCGCGGTGGAGAGACAACTCATTTCGCGTTCACCATTCTCACTGGCACCGAATTCCACGAAGGGATACGCTTCTGCAACAATCACGTCATCGAACTCCTGCAATCACGTCGCTTTCCAAAAATCACGGCTTTCGAATACTCCACATCCGATAACTTCGACACAACTTTCATGTCGAAGCTCCTTTCCCATTTCACGTCGTTGCAGGAGCTATCACTAAACTTCTCATGCCCGATGGAGTGGATAGTTTTCCGTATTCAACACACAATCAATCTGAAGCTGATTCGCTCACCGACACCATCGCCTCTCCAATCTCTCCGAAAATTGGTGTTCCAGAATTTCTCGGTGACGTTTCCGCAATCGGTCCCTTACCTCACGAAGCTGCGTTCATTTACCCAAGGAGCCGATGGAACAGGTCTTCCGCCTCTCATTTTGGAGATCAAGGACCGTGAAGGTGTTGATGATGCCATACTGCATGCATGTTATGCATCGGTCGGTCAAGATGCAGCCGATTCCTAAGGATAATAAATCGAAGTCATGCCGACACTTGCACATATTGATGTGAGTATTCGATCCTTGCCGATCCGAAGATTTCTGAACTCCAATTATTTACGAATAATGAAGATCGACGAAATGTGACCTGGGCGACACGTCGGCGGGCTGCAGCAAACGAAATGCTTTCAGTTTCGCAAGACTACTTTCGCAATATTGCGTTGAAACGATGCGCATGTGATATAGATTCCGCGGTGCGTACAAATATACCTCATTTCTGCCTGAATTCGATTGCATGGGAATTCCAAATGTGCTAATCGATCCTGTGCTACTGTGCTCTCAGGCCTCAGGCCTTTGACTTGAACAGCGATCATCGCAACTTCATCCACTTCGACTCTGGTTTCATATGCGGTGGTTTTCTGTCCTTTCGAGGACGGGGAGGCACCGAGCATCGGCGACGCAAAGAACAGTATCATTTGACAATACGGACGCGGTCAAGAGCCAAACGCCTTCTCCTGTAATTGGAACCATCTTTGGCAACGAACACCAACGCTCAGCCCCTTTTCCTCAGTCCCAAGCGTCCTCACCCTTTCGATCGCTGCCATTCGATATTTTCGCCTCCATCTTGGAACTGGCGATTTCCGTGGAGTCAGACTTCTTCCCAGAATACGACATCCGTGGCCTTTTTGTTGTAAGCGCCGTCTGTCGCTATTGGCGATGGGCCGTGCTGGCCACACCTTCGTTTTGGGCGTACATCCCGTCTTACCTACCTCTCGACATTCTTGAGGTCTTCCTTCGGCGATCCGATGGTGCTTTATTACACGTGGTGTTACTCTACAATTTCACCTTCAGTGACATACCAAATCCATACACGAGCAACATCGACCTCTTGAGGAAGGAGAACATCTTTCTGGCCAAGTTGGACTGCATTCTGTCGCACTCCCACTGGCATAGGATACGATTCCTATTCTTAAGCCTGTCGGCAACGGCCTGGACGAGCGCTGAAGTAAATTCTCGATTGGCGGTCAGCTTGCGCAGCGCACAATGTAGGATGCCCGCACTCGAGGGCCTTTGTTTCATCAGCAACGCACATCCCTCCTGGAGTCCACCCAGCGGGCAGAACGTGAGAGACGCAGAACTGTCGATTTTCACCAACCTTCGGAGTCCCGTTCTGCGCGAACTCCACCTCGGTCTAATCACTCTTCCCCTTTCCTGTATCACGGCATCGTCGCTTTCAAAACTATCATTGGCACTCGGCAACCAATATGCTGTCATCGACCCCGAAAAGTATTTGAGAGAGATACTCAAGGGAGCCCCCCGCCTTCGATTCCTTTCTCTAGATCTATATGCGGTCGGAAACGAATTCAAGGCGGGGCGAGGAAGCATTGACTCAGTATCCCTGCCGGAGCTTCGACAACTCAAAATGCGAGGAGGGACATGCAGCATATACTCATCTGTGTATGCCATCTTGTTGGTTCCATCTTTGGAGGAGATATGTGTGGAGACGGTGCATTCAGTGGATCACGCAACTGATTTCATCCCTTCATTGCCGCCGGGAGACCGTCTACGAGTAACCATTGACAAATTCACAATCAAGCTTGAATTTGAGGAATCCAGGAACCTTGGCCATGGCGCGAGGAATCAATTCCTGTACACGCCCCTCAGTCGATTCGGCCCAAACTCTGTAAACACGAACAACGAACTACTCCTCAGTCTTTTACGATCCCGCCATTTTCCACGGATTGCATCGGTCGAATTTTCGACCTCTTATCATTTCGATTCAACGTTCATGCTCCAACTCCTTTCTCATTTCGAAGCGCTACGCAAGCTTTCCATGAGCTTCACGAATACGGAATCAATTTTGTGCATTGAGGACGCCATGGACCTGAACACGCTGCAATCGCCTTCGTCGCCACTGGCTCCACTTCAGTTACTATCCTTTCGTAACCTCTCGGTCGTAATGCCACAAGCGAGTCCGTTCATTGTCGGGTTGTGTGCGATTGTGCGCGGAAGATCGGGAAATGGCTTACAGCCTCTCGCTGTGGACTTCAAAGAGTGCAGTGGTGTTACGGACTCCTTGCTGCGCACCAGTGGTTTGGGTGACTATACTGCAGTCAGGCGGTACAGAGCGAATCGGAATGGAGGAGGACTTTGAACGACAGATACATGATCCGTTGGACTTGCACATTTTAATCACTGTCACCTTGGTTCGACATCATGCCATTACTTCAGCCAATTATTGTCAAGGAACATTGGAACTCGCTTTCTTTCTACATTTCACGCAACATCGTCAAATTACAAGGCCTTTGAAAATGTATTTTTAATCTCATAAAACCACGGATGGTCTTCGCGGAGTTTGGTTAAAAGATAACGCGATGTCGGACACTCTCCCTTTTGATCACTGAAGAGTGGTCAATTCATTCGTAAGTCAACCATCTAGTAAATGACTTTAAATCGAACACTCACTCTTCGGCATATGACTTCAAGATGGCAAAGGCTTCGCGGGAATTGGGAGAGTGTTCTTCTACGGTGCCCTTTCTATGCTCATTCGTCAAATGACAGTACGCGACTACTGGGATATTGACCAAAGCTGTGTTCCTGAGTTTCCTCAACACAGCGCCCTCCAGGTTGCGAATATACAGAACATGGTCCTGCACGTCGTTTGAACCAGCAAGGTTGGAGAAATAATCCAAGAGAAGATAGTCGTCGATGTTCCAGGTGAACGACGAAATATCCGTCGCTTGGAAAGGTACGGTATTCGTTGTCGAATAGCGCTTGCAGACCGCGTATACTTCATCGTCGCTTGGAAGAGGGAACCGCGTTCTGAACAAATCCGGTAGATATTCCGCTTTCCTGTCGAAATTCAATGATAAATATCCGCGCTTTCAAAAATCAAATGCAAGACTGACTGGACGAGGAGATTCGGAAGACCTGCGTTCTGTCTCAACGAGAACCGCAATCCAACTTTGAAAGTGTGCTGAAGGAATGTGTTTAGATTGCTCCATTCGATTATGTGTGGCTCTCCGTGCACGATGTCCATATAGAGGAGGCCGAGGTCGTAGAAGTTGTGAGCCAACTTCCCATCCTGCTCGGCGCTTAATCCAAGCGCTCGTGACAAATATCGCGCGGCGAGAAATGAAGAAATCGGATTCCTGTGAGATATATTATGCATGTCAAAAATCAGAAACTTATAGCCACAGTTGCTCTCATACCTCAGTGACGTCGATAAACTCGTTAAGCTTGCATTGAAAAAAGCGTCCAGTTGCTCAGAGTCGGCAATTCTTCTTAAAACGCCGACCCAGAGCTGGTGTACATTCAGGTTCTCGATGGACATCCTAGCTCTGAATGCCGTCAAAAATAGGCAAGACTCCTTGTACTTAGGGACGAGACATCTAAGGTTGCATTTAGAAAGTGTCTCGCAGACGAAGGGATCTTCGACGGCAAGTTTTGTGATTTCTGCCAGTGCCTTGTATTGTGTAGCTGCGACATGCGACCTTTATATACACATTATCAGCTTCACTGAGAAATGGTAGATATGAGAAAATGGAAAGGAAACCTTGCATAATTCAGTAGCTTACGACAGAGTCTCCTGATTTTCTTCGCGTTGGTCTCGCAATCGAGTGTCGATAAGGACGCGTAACCTATGAAGATGTCCGTCTCTTGGTGACGTCGCATCCTCCGGATGTCACGAGAAACACTTTCGGGCCCAAGTCCGAACTGCGCTGCTCGCTTGTTCAAGAACGACTCAAGCCGCGCCCCTAGGCAATCAAGGAGGAGTCCCAACGTCCGCCCTGGTCCTGGTAGATTGGGAGCGGTTGCATTGGAGTCGATGGTTGTCGTAGAGTCAATGAGATAAAGCGAGAGCTCCGCCTGAGGCAATCCACCCCAGCTCGATGTTAGCAGGTCGTCGGCCATGCTTCACCAGAGAGGTCGAGTCACAGAGGTAAAGTCTTGTCGTGGGCATCGTGAGTTTATAAGCTTCACATTGTCCGAGGCGCAGGGAGGACGCAAATACCCATGTTCTCTTACGAAGAACTACTGGAACCATCTTTGATATTTTTCGCCATTATTAGCACGCAGCGGGAGCCGTCGAAGGGATGTACAATTGGCAGCGCTAATTATCATTGAAGAAGTTCCTGGGGAGTGAATTTCCATCCTTCATGTGAATGTGAGTGTGCAAATCGATCTCCCACAAAAGCCTTTAAATAAATTCGACATGATCACTCACCGAGATTTCCTCTGGAGATCATGGCCTAGACTGGCACGATCCTGTCGTAACTTCTTGTCGCTATTGTCGCGAGATGCGTCGAGGTCTCGAGAGCGTCTTCGGCAGCATTACAAACATTGCTTTGCGAAGCCCATTGTCGACACAAGAAAATTAGGCGCCGATGATGGTGAATTTCAAAATGGATACATTGTCCCGTTCGAGCTCTTTTCTTTCACCCACTCGCGGGATGTTCCTTTCATAGCAGAAGAGCGCATTTCGTGGTGCGCGCTTCCTTTCGATTTCCTTCGCCTGAGCTGCGGCGACGGCGACGGCGAGCAGTTCTGATAGATTGAATCAAATTGAGCTGTCAAAGTTTCAAAAATGACTCGCGACCTTGAACGAACAGTTCCGCTGGAGTACAACTCGGAACTTATGCACTGTGAAGAGCAAGTGATTCGGTCACTTCGGCCCGCTAGCGACGTACTTCAATCCGTTTCGTCCTGTCTCAGTGGCAATAACGTCAGGAGCGGTTTCTCGAAATAAAGAAATAGACTGACAGATGGATGTTATCGCGGCAAATCGTCCGATATGCATCAGAACGTTTTTCGAGCCAAGATAAAATGAGAAACTGGGTATATGTATCGTAAGCTCATTTGCACCTTCAAACGAATGGCACACACCGTGACTGAGCCGACTCTGAGAGCTGTCGTGGCTTCAAAGGATGGTTTCAGAGGATCTGCTGGTTAGACGCGCGCCAGAATGCTTGAAGAGTGCTCTCCATCTACGCACGTTTTCTCGTATACTTAAGCATGTAATCTCTGTGGCTAAAAGGAGGGAGATAGAGATGGAGGAGGATAGAAAAACAGAAAACTCCGAGTCGCCGAATCGACGATTTCAACCATCTTACGTAATCAATTCAATTTTCACTTCAACCCGCGACACGCGCGCCGTTGGATGCACCGCCAACCACAAGTACCATGACTGCCTCACAAACACTGCCTGCCTCGAATAACCATCTCATAGATGCCACGGGGTACTGAATTCATTGACGGGGTGCAAACTTATCTCTTCCCCCCATGATGGTTGGCGGCGAACCGCCATGAACACCCTCGAAGAAGAATCGCCAACACCCACCGTTTCATTGGCGTTTCATGACGATGGCTCGGGATCGACTGAAAGAGATACTCTCAAGTCTCTCTCATCTCGATTTAGAGGGTCAAATCATTAACAGGACGGCCCACGCTTCGGGGTTTGGTGGCTCCTGCGACGTTTATTCCGCGTTTTCGATCAGGCACAATAAGACGGTCGCAGTCAAGCAAATCCGAGTTTTTATGACAAAAGACAGGGATTTTGCTAAGGTAAGATAGCTTGCATCGAATATCTGAAACTTAATCCAACGATTTCCAACAGAGGCTCGCGAAAGAGATTCGAATTTGGATAACGCTTGATCACGAGAATGTGTTGCCGCTTCTCGGGTTTACCGCAGATGGTGATCATAAGGCGCCGAGCTTGATCTCAGAATGGATGGAGAATGGGACGATGAACGATTACATGAAGACCTTTGCCAGAAACTGCTTGGAGACTTGCAAAATGGTTCGTTAGTCTTCGCGAGTCTTTGTGCAGATGAATAATGGTTATCAGCTCGTTGGGATCGCTTCTGGGCTGGCGTACTTGCACTCGAAGGGCGTGATCCACGCTGATTTGAAAAGCGTCAGTTCAATGGAGATCTCCTTTCCAGTTCCTCGTTGCTAAAGCATATATTTCTATGCAGCATAACGTGCTAATTTCAGCGAACAAGTCGCCCTTGCTCGCCGACTTCGGCTTATCCCTCATGCTTTCTCAGACGCAAGCCACGACTGGGACGACGTCCTGCATTAGAGGAACAGTACGATGGATGGCCAAGGAACTTTTTCAAGTGTCCAGCGAAGGTCATCTGAAATATGACGAAGCGACAGATATGTGGGCATATGGGATGATCGCATATGTACGTCCCTTTTCCATTCCACACAAAGTCAAAACACCGATGTGATTGATACTCTTTAGGAGCTGCTCAGTTGGAATGTACCATACCACGATATGAAGGCCGATCACTTGGTCATGTTAGCCATTTTGCAGGGCGTGCTGCCTGCCATCCCCGAAGAGACCGGCAATCCGCGGATATTCAAGGGTATTTGGAGATTCTGCAATCGTTGTTGGTCGGACAAGCCTTCGCGTCCTTCAGCGGAGGAAAGCAAGGATCATTTTACTGCGTTGATTTGGGACCGTGAGTGTCTCATATGTATCGAAGACAGACGTTCGCTAATCTTATGTCGAAATAGCGAGGTCAAGTGACGAGCATATCCCTGCGAGGTTCGCTGCTGCCTCTACCGGAAGAGCACTGGAACTTCCCGAAAGGCGAACAAGACGTGTAACTTTCGCTCCCCTGGACTCATCGAATTACCGTCGGGATCGCGTCGTTCGCGATGAAATCACTCAACCGATACCCCTCGTCACGGAATCTACTCCGTCCGTCAAACTTCTGGCTACAGACTCGGGAAATCATTTAGCTGCTGGCGCCTCTTCTTCCGATCAAACGAAGTTGCTTTGCCGTAAATGGTTGGAATCAAAGAGGAACGCGTTCGGGACCATGCGAGCGCGAGTCGGAGTCAGATTCAAGTTCGTTCGTCACCGTGGATGTCGATATTCTTCCAGCCTTGCCAGGGCTTCTCATCGACTCCAATCACGTACGTTCGCGGGAGAATCGAGTCTCCAGCAGAGCAGTCGGGATCGATTCCTTCCCCGCTTTGTCGATGACCAGTTTGGCGTCGATGAAGATGAACCGGTGGTGTCGAGCGACCCAATATCTATGTTTAAAGCGGCTTACCCATTCGAGAGAAAGGAGGAGACGCCAGAGATGCTGCGTCTTCGAGACGAGTTGTCCATGAAGGTCCCTAGGTCCACTCATAGTTCGATGTGGTTGATGTTGAACACTATCCCCGAGGAATCGTCCGATGAGGACGCGAGCCAGCAGATCGAGTTCGTCGAAGACAAGTCAGCTCATGACGTCAACAGCCCAAGAACACCGGCGATAACTATCGCAGGGCACGCTTCACCGAGGAGAGCACCTCTTCACAGGGCGCTGGGACCCATTCCTCCGCACTGGGATGTGTTACTTGGGGAAGCGTATTCCAGAGAGTTGCAATTGAGGCTGCAGGACAAGGATTGTCAGAAGACTGCCTTTCAACGACTTTCGCAAGAACATTTGGATGAGCAAGAATTACTCTTTGACCTCGAACTCTGAAAGTCGAGGATGTTACGTATCAAATGTTTTCAGGTATTTATTTTTGCACTGTACTGTAGCGAATGCAATCAAGTCTCAGTGGACTCTGTTGATGGAGATGATGTACCCTATAAAGATAATTATACGAGATATTTACAATACGATACGATACGTGTACGAGTAGTATATGGTATTACATTAAGATGAAATACGCTGAGAGGCTCGCGATAGCCCTCTCAATTTTACTCGTGTGCAGCACCCGAATCCTCCTCCGAAATCGTGATGCTGACGAAAGGAGTGCGTTCGACCCGATCAAAGTTCCTCAACATGTTTGAAAGCAGCACGGTCCTGGCCGACCAAGTCTTCGGAATTCTCGCTGAGAGCAACATGATCGCCCGAGACGATGGTGGAGTCGTCAAAAGAAAAGGTTCCATGTCTATCGGCATTCATTAATTAGTGAAATCAATGAAATGTCGCGAAGCGCGGATCAACGACTTACGTGACGAGTCGTTGACAATGTGGGTTCGAGCTGAACGTGATCTCCGATGTCAGCGTCGGGTCCTCGACTCTCCTCCTCAATCCGATCTTCGCCCAGATGTTCGCAGCAATGATACGATAACTAATTCGAGCTTCCTCCGTCGTTCCGAAAATCGAGAAGAAGATGATTCCGTGCACGACGTAGATCCACTCATTCCACTTTACGGCGAGGACCTGCCATTTGTCATTGCCCCAGGTTTCCGCGGTGGTCTGTATGATCTTGCTTAGCCACCCGTAGCGGACAAATGACCAACTTTGTGAGGGGCGGTCGAGGTTGCTTTCGTGACCCGCTATGAGAGTGGTGACGAGAACGGCGAGGATGGGCAAGTTGAGGAGGAGAGTCACGTAAGTGATGGTCAACGCCCTCATGCACCTTCGTGATGTCATGTTGGAATCGGTGGAGAGAATCTCGTTCATCTCTCGTCGATGGCGAATAAACCTGACAATCGTGAAGGCTATAAGAAAGCTTGAGGATTTAGTAACGAATGCATCGCATATACATAGATCAATACTTACGAGCGAATGCTACGCTAGTCAAGCTAAACGCAATCTGAGGTACGTAGAATATGACGTATGCGGCATAGCTATCTGCGATGGATTGGCAGCCAATCTCTTCCCTGATCTCAAACCGGTGCGGCTGTACGACAATCCCTAAAACATGTATACTACAACTTAGATTAAGACGTATCATTCAAATGGAAGCAGGACTCACACAGCGCCATCACAACGATCGGTACTCCGAGAGTGAGCGCCAAGTCGTAAATTATCGTATTTCGTCTCTTCATTACGTTTAGTGAGGAAAAGAGAACGATCGTACGAGCAGATGCATACCTGGGCCTTCGTATTCAAGGGCATCGCGGTTCGCATCCGAGATATCCTGAACAAGTGAAGGCTTAAAACCATATTGCATGCTGAAAGGCCAATAGCAGCCCCCGATTGAAATTTAGTGACTAGAGAAATGTTATTCACAGTTCACACTTATATTATCCGAAATCCTTACCTATATCGCACCAGACGGGAATAATGATGTTGACATTGTTATGCCATACAATCGTGTCCACGAAGTTGATCATGTTCATGGAAGCAATCCACAACGCGCACATCCAGATGCCAGTATTCCTGGAGTGGAAGTTGAGGTGCGAGATGAGCGGAGCAATGGATAGAACGAAGCCGATGAAGCTGCCCAGTGGAGTTAGAGGATAAGGCGTGAGGGGGTACATGTATTGTGTCGACTCTTGTTGTAGTAGAGATTGAAGTTATCCATCCCTTTATAATTTCGAGATGGCCGTACTGGAGAGATGGTAGTGGTTAGTGAGCCGTTCGCAAGAGAACATACTCTCGGACTCACGGGCCTGAAATCACATCATGGCTGAGAGAAATGAAACGAGAGAAGTGCGCCTCTTCTCCGAGTCGTCCCGAGTCGTCGTTCTCCAGGAAGTTCATAATCCATCACGAGCCCATCTACTTCCTCTCTTCCTCGTCCTTCTCGTTACGGAACACGTTTTTGATGCGGAGTCGACCTCTCTGCGAATGCGCTTTCCCCGAGTTCAACCGACCGTAGCGAATATCTCTAGAAGGCTATCGCGTTGCTGGAGATACTGGAGATCTATGCCGCTTTACGACACTTGCCCGACAATCGTCAACGCATCACCGATCATGGTCGCTCGTAAACATAGATAAAATGCGTATTGAAGGGCGTTCGGGCGGATTTCTTGCAGATGTGCGGTTCGGATACTCGGGCTAGCCTGGCGGGCCCGACAGACACATATCGTCCGCCCGTCGTTTCAAGAGGGATAGAAAATCTCTCCCGACACGGCTTTTCGCTTCGTCACCAGCGCAACGTCGGATTGTGTACCCGGAAACCTTTGGCGAAGGGACACCCTTGTAACTCCATGTACCGCTAGGACAGCTTTCATGAATTCAAAACGGAAGATGTTCTAGTATGTGATGCTCACCATTTTCCAAATAATTTGAACGAAATCAAAGATAGAGACGAACCACGGACACAACGAAAAGAGCAATATTTCGAGACGCCGCCAACTTCGCCAACATACGTGTGATCTCAATCTCCGCCTTTCCTTCTACAACGCGTAAGTAATCAATAGAAGCGTGTATTATCGATCTAAGCAAGAAAAACTCACTGGCTTTGTCCTGTTACCGTCATGGTCGCGGTGCAAGTTCAAGGTGGGTGACGCGGTTGGCACGGTCGTGGACACGCGTGTCAACGCTGCCTCTCGTTGAGCGACGACAACGACAACGACACAAAAACCTCTTTCTCGTCGCAGACAATCCTACAAAATAGCTATGCGCTGGCTAGCTGCACCGAGAAGAACGAAGTCCATGGTCGACAACGACGCGAAATGCCAAGTTGTTACAACGACGTCGCCCACGACGAGAAATGTCGTCGATGTGCATCACACATCCGCATCTCTACCCCAGCGCCAGCAAAATACGGTCTTCAGAGCCTTGCCAGACGACATTCTCGTCTTCATATGGGAGCTGGCGATCTTTGAGGAATCAAAATCAGGATTCTTTCCTTCATACGACCACTTAGCACTCCTCAAGATCAGTGCGGTCTGCCAACATTGGCGATGGACAGCTCTGAACACACCTTCCCTCTGGACCCACATCCGTTCACGCTTTCCCCCAGATCTCCTCAATCTGTTCTTGAAAAGATCTATGGAGGCACCTTTAAACGTCGAAATCACATGCGATAAATACTTCGACGACAATTTGCACCCATCCGTAGATGGGGATGACCTTATGCGCAAGGTGGACAAATTTTCAGCCAAGCTTGCAGCCATTCTCCGCCATTCCAATAGGATCCGCTTCTTGTCTCTGAGTCTTGAAGCATACGCATCGACAATAATCGATTCCAGGTTGGCGGGCGCAAATTGTAGAACGCCAATGCTGGAAGGTCTTCGTTTTCATGTCACATCGGATTTGGGACTGTGGGCGATACCGAACGTGGATTTGGAACGCATAGTGGACGCAGGTACTTCTCTGTTGGAGAAATTCAGGAGCCCCCTTCTTCGTGAACTATATCTTGACGGGCTGCGCGCACCACCCGACTATATTCACCTTGCGTCGCTCTCACATTTATCGTTGAAATTCAATGATGTTGAGAAATCCGTGGAGGACTACCTTACGAGTATTCTCGTGGATGAAGCTCCCCTCATTTCTCTGTCTTTGGATTTGTGGTCCGCATTTGTCATTTCGCAGCCCTCGGGATCAACAGCGAATAGACTACATCTTCCTCACCTCCGCGTACTCAGCTTAAAGGCGCCATTCAGCCAATGCATGCATCTTTCAGCCATGTTCTCTGTCGAGTCGCTCGAGGAACTCCACTTGGAAACTAGGCAATCGTTCATCGTTGTCCACGAGCTTGCCAAGCTCCTTCCTCGTAATCCGCCAGGAGAGAGTGCACGCATCGAGTTTGATGCAGACTTGATTCGTCTTGAATTCTTCAACATGACGGAGGGGTCTCGCTGCGACTCTTACAAGAAATATTTATTCTCACTCAACACTCAGTTCAGCAACGATTCCACCATCTATATTCTGCTAGGAATCCTAAAATCTCACCATTTCCCAAATATTCTATCCGTGGACCTTCGCTCTTCCGGCGCCTTTGACTCCGGAGTAACAAGGGCTCTCCTCTCGCACTTCGACACCTTACGCTCCCTTCGCATTCACCTCGACAGACGTTCAACTTGTGTCTTCCCGATCGAGGACGCCATCGGTTCGAGCTTATTACGCTCCCCGTCGTCACCTCTTCGGTCTGTGCAGTCCTTGACGTTTTCGAACCTCACCGTCAAAATACCGCAGGCGATGCCGTTCCTCCTTGAACTGAGCACGGTCGTCCATGAAAGGACTAAAGCTGGTCTACCGCCTCTCATTCTGGAGTTTGAAAACTGCGAGGGTGTTACGGATGAGTTGCTCCGCAACAGTGGTCTGAAGAGATAGCAGCGCCGTCGTGTTGTGGTTGGAGGGCGGACTCGGGTGCTCGGATGGAAGTTGTTAAGATGACTCGCAAGAAGACGGGGTTGATAACTGGAAACATGTGCGTAGCGATGGCAAGAATGTTAATGATTAGTTGAGCTGATTTTTGCGGGTTTCTATATATTCAAGTCCTCAGTGTCTTGCGGAATTCCACGTCAACTTGAAACTTGAAAGGCCCAGTAGCGACAGTACGTTTGGTGAGAATCACCGTTGCCTTAGCCCTTTCTTTCTTATTCCTCAACCAAATATCATACCCGTCCTGCTACTCGCCCACTGTACTGTTTCGGCCAAGGGCTCGCCAACTTCTGACCATGATTCATACAATCCCAATCGGGAATGTCTTAGGTTTTTTAGAAGGCTCGTAAGTCACTCGGCTTTCGAATCGTTTGCGCAGTATTGAATATATTATTGACCTTACAAAAAACGTCGTTGATGAAACGCAAGAGCGATTGAGAGCTTTAGATGTACAAGATTTTGGATCACTGTATACGTAAGTACGAAACTTGAAATCATTACCATCGTTTTCATGACATCAGTCAACCCACTCAGGCTCCACGTCAAACTTCAAGCGAGGTGTGTAGTTCAGGTGCTTCGCCTCCATGCGTGTCTTCACCGAGCGGTGGACACTGATGCCCGTCAATTCCTGCCCCGGGAGCTCGCGCGGTCGACCGAGATTCATCCTACACCGGAATAAAGTTTGGTCATTCTAAGGCGGCGGCAGATAAGCAAAACAAAAAGCAACGTACTGCGTACTCGTTGTCCATGTTCCGTCTGGCTGATGCACGCGTTGGCTGATAGGGAGGCATTCCAGTAACCACCACCACATGTGCGACATCTCTAAGGGGTCGTACATCGGACACAGCGCGTCTAGCAGCTCTTCCTCCTCCTCCGACTTCTGGCGCTGCATAATCACATCCCCTACTTCCGCCCATGGACTCTCTTCTTCTTCCGCCTCCTCCTCCTCGACATCCATTTCACCGTCGTCATCATGGTCGCCTTCTCCCAACGGCATGTTTCCTTTTTCTTGCTTTCCGTTTCGAGCAGGCGCGTTGGGCAATGGAGGCGGGTCGGGAATCCGTATTGGAGGCGGACGATCTTTGCAATAGGGATACAACGAAGCCGGATCAAGACCGATTTCACACAACTTTTCTACCTGAAACTGGATTCCCGAGTCCGTCGCGAAGCATTGACGAATCATCCAGCGAAGGGGAATACGCGCGAGACTATGCTGTGTGTTGTCCGTCACAGCACCGCCGCCAACATCTATGAAAAATCACGTTAAAAAGAATTGTCGAAATAACAAAATCTTCTTTACTCCTAAACGTACCACGTTGGGACCCAGCAAACCAAACCTCGAGAACGTCCGTAGGCCAATTTCGATCAGTGTTTTGGTCGTCAATCCTCTTCTTTGAAGTCTCTTCCTCTCTTTGCCATTCATCCTCGTCCCAGGAAAGACCATGGTATTTGTAGACATTCGACTGAGTACTCGAGTTGCTTTTTGTTGACGAGAAGGCAGTCGTACTGGTTGAAGAGAAAGAAACACTCCGCATTATGTCATTCCCACTCGCCATCTATGTGACCGAAATACTCTTGATTAGTGGCTTTTGGTGTATTTTCTGGACTCTCTGGACGCACGAAGTGTTCCTCATCGCTGTCACCGATTATCATGTCTTTCGTCTCGAAATCGCGTGTCATTGGACTTTCCGGGCGCACGAAGTATCCCATCTCGTTCTTTATCGTATCTTTCTGCTCGAAATTGGCCAACGTTGGAGTGTTTCCTGGAGTCTCCGGGCGCACGAAATATTCTCCATCATTAGTTATCGTGTTGTTTCGCTCGAAATTGGCCAACGTTGGGGTGTATTGCGAAATCTCTGGACGCACGAGGTGATCCACTTCATTCTTCATTATGTCTTTCTGTTCGAAATTGGTCGACGTTGGGGTGGTTTGTGGGCTCTCGGGACGGGAAAGGTGTTCTCCATCCTTGATTAATCCCTCCTTCCAGCTATCCTCTTCTTCCATCACAACAGTCACGTTCTCATCACCCCCTTCGTAGGCTTCGTAGCTGCGTTCTCCGGTCGTTGCAAGTTTGTACAAATTAGGTTTGTACATCGCGCGGTGCTCGTCGAGACTCAGCGCGTGGCGGAAAGTCTTGATCGCCGTATTCGACTTCACGAAAGGTAGTCGTCGACCGATCAACCCCACTGATGCAACTGTATCCCAAACACCGACAAACTGGATATATGCATCGATAGAGAACGTTTTTTTCTGTGATTCGCAGCGTCAGTCATCGTTCATAACCCATCGTAGAATTATTGATTGGCAGTTAATGGTAGAGCAAGACAAGCACTCACAAAAAGTACACTCTGCTTCCATCCTGTAAAGATAAAATGGTCAATAAAGCAGATATTTTGAAAAGCTGTACTGGTACTGCAACCTAGCCAGCCAAACGATGAATAGTCCAGAAAATACCGTAGCATAGGAAATTGCATTGACCTTTTTCGTCGTCCCGCATATAGATTTGATATGCGAATGGTACCTGTTGGTGATTACTGTTTGGTAATAATCCTACCTGAGTATATGCGTGTTAGAAACGGAGCTTGGTGGGTGTCAGTTCAGAATATTCTTCCCGTCACACTTACTTTGTGAATCATCCCCGCCAATGCACGAGCGGCATAGGCGCCTCGCGAAACCCCGAAGATACATATCTTGTCACCCTCTTTGTCTAAATCACGGTCAAAATTGACATCAATAATTCGGAAATGAGGTTCAAGGCAAATTTCGAAACCCCTTCTCCGACGAATACCAAACGCTGAAGGAGGGTCATGCGCGAGATTCGGCTTCACACGGACGATGGACAAATTGTGTCTGTGGAGAGCCGCCGAAAAGGAAAGCATGAATGAGATGATTCAAAGTGATGGTCACTCACAGTTCTCCATAAGAAACCTATATCCTCCGATGACTTGATAATCGAGACTATTTGCTATCATCAAGTCGACAGTTTGAGTGAGCTTGCTCCAAAGGGAAGTCACGATCCGTGATGTTGTGTGAGTACTGACGCCTCCCTGGTAATAACAAAGTTGCCTGTCACTGTCCCCTTTATTCAGCATGGAAAAGAATTGAACGATATTCGAATTGTTGTCATCGGCTCCAATTCCGTCGAAACAGAGAACGAGAGTGCGGTGGCGACTTTCGGTTGGAGGGGGAATAGACGTGTCTTTGTCTTCGTTGCGCAGGATTGAGCGTCGTGGTTGTCTTTCTGAAGTACGTCGAGCGAACGAGTGAAGTTTGTCGGAAGTTGGGAGTTCCGGAGATTCGCACCGTGGAAGACGAACAAGCTTGAGTTTTCGGGTACTCGTCTCTGGGGAGAGATAAGAGCCCGAGTCGGGTTTCTCTACGTCACTCTCTCCCGAGAAATTGCGCCAAATGTGGTCTTCAGGACCAACGATCACTTGTGGAAAAGGAGAGCCGGTGGCTTGTCGAGGCGTCAATGGGGGAGATGGTTCGCTTTCCAGCGGAGGTGAAGCAGTTCTTTGACTTGAAGTCTCGACACTTTCACCTTCGTCTAATTGGGATGACGCACTGGACGACACCGTAAATTTGAATGGCGGAGGTAAGACTCCTCCGATTTCCTGATCGCAATGTTGATTTTGTGTTGTGACGCTTGATACAACCTCTTCGACCCCATTCAGGCTGATTTGGCTGATTGATGACTTGAGCTGCACAATTGGGTCTTCCGCAACCAAAGGGTGGTGAATCTGTAAGCGTTCCTGAATCACAAATGGTCAATCGTCCTGTCTCGCGTACAAGTGTACGATTATTGCAGACTCTCTCATGCTCACGTTGGGAAATTGTGAATTGGTCGGTGTTTCGCTGATACTGGTCTGAGTGTCATTTCATAAGACGTTTCCTTAAAGAAATGCGTACGCTGACAGTTGGAGATCTAGCGATAAATTTTGTGAACGAACTTTTACATGCAGAGATTTCCATGGAACTCACCTTTCTGTTCAACTTCAAGGATCCCATATGATTCGTGGTTGTTCCAAAGCTGACTATCGTGATATAATCTCCCAACAGCTATACAGGATGACTTGCATCGCTACACGGAAGCACGAAGTAGATTCACCTTTCCCCTTTGCGTTTGAATATGACCGTATAACGTTACAGTCGACAGTGGAAGATGAGTACTGAAAGGTTTCAAAAATCGAATCAAGTGTACAGGAAGGCTAAAAGAGTGCATAGTCAGTGTGGAAAATGAGAACACTCGCAATGAGATAGAATACCATGAATATTCGCTTCACGTCTTCCTCGTCGATACAAATTGAGTCAAACTCAGTACCCGAGTTCTTCAAAGTCTATTAGACGTATAAGCAAATAAGCAGTAACAATATTTTACCTGAAAAGCGTGCATCGCTAGCGCTTCGTAAGCGGTCAAGATAAACTGCTGAGCCGCTTTCAATAACTGTATGAGACAAAATTAGGTCAGTTCCACTCACATGCTCGTTTTCATCAGTACTTCCTCCTTCCAACCGTCGAAGGGACGGTGATGAAGAGATAGCAGGAGTACTCGCATTCCCAGCACCGCGTTTCGATCCTCCCATATTCTCAGCTTGCCCTTTCTTATGCGTTATGCATAGGGACGATTTGAGGCGTTCGTACCATGGACGATTGTACATTCGATATGTCTCAATGAACACGCATTGATTAAACGTAGGTTCTTCTCCGTCGGCAATTGTTTGTCCGTGTCTGCGAGGACCGATCTTCCTCGGAAACGTGATATCCTCGGACCACTTTCCCCAAAGGGAGAAGCTCGCGCCTGCAACTGGAGCGTTGATATGGAAGGCGATATTCATATCCTGACTGCGATTATGAAACGCGATCGTCGCCCAGTCACCCGTCATGCTACGCCCGGTGATCAGAATAATATTGTGCAAATCCGTCACTGGGTGATTCCGCCTTGTTGCGAATTCAAAGACGGATTCGACGCATTCTTCGAAATGTTTCTTGAGGACGTTGGGGTAGGCCGCTTTCTCGTCCGTAGCTCGGTATTTCTTTACGAGGGAAGCACCGCTCGTGGCCTCGCAAGAAAACCTGAATGACATGCCCAAGGGCACAGTTGTACCTCTTCATCAAGAATTACGTGAGTGGTAGTCTAGATAGCAAGAACAAATTCGCTTACCCGGTTGCGTCTCCATCTACTCCTACGCTCCGAATGCTTTTCGAGGACAGAACGGGTCCATCGATGTCGCCATAGGTATGAACAGTGCGGTATTCTTCGTCGACGGTGTTGTTTACGCCGTTTCCCGTTGCGAAAATGCTCGCTATTCGTTCAAATCGACCGTTGAGGATGTACCCAACGTCACCGATACGAATTTCCTCTTTTCCAGGACCGGGATCAGGTTCGTACATTGCGTATCCCAGATGCAAGGGGAGTAGCTGCTCGGCGTATAATTCATATGTCGACAGGTACTGCCGTTGGGGCATGATGATGGTTGCTTCGAAAAGTGTTCATGCGGTCCTTTAAAGGGCACTATGATAGGTATTCGAGAGCACGTCCGTCCGTACGCACTGCAAAATCAATGATAGCATTCCCTGTGCTTGAAAGTTTCGACCCGCTTACGATGCTTCTAATCAGAACGTGCTTGATCTTCGGTATTCAAGCTGTGAGACTTTTCCCAGTACCTTTGGCACTGGGGTTGTGATCAGCGCTCAGCACCGAATCGTCGAAGGGTTTATTAATATTTAGAAACATCAACTTCCTTTTGCCTTGAGACGCTGTAAAGATATCCAAGAACTCAAGGCCCCAATTCCTTCAAACTTTCAAAGCCAATGGTTCCAATGTCATCTGCTTGACGTAAAAACGTTAATGAATTCTGGAAAAACTGGTTCAGAGCACGAAGGCGTTGGGTTTGGGCAGGACTCGGAGGACCTGACCTTGCGAACGAGTTAAAGTCACGGTTTCAAGTTGTTTCAACCACTCCAGAGCCTCATCAGAGACATAAACGCTTGGTACGATACGCATAATACGGTGCGATAAGCGTGCTTTTGCTGAGCGCATCCTCAGCAGATCGGGGCGATAGAAGTGGAGGCAACAAAGGAAAAGTGGGAGATCGCCGTGCACGCGTGACGCCATGCAGTGATGGACACGCGTGTCCGCGTGACATCTCCTCGTTCAAGTTGCAATTGCGCGTCGACGACGACGACGAATCGCCGACAACTCAGAACTGTCTTGTTCATCGCAAGCAAAACTACGGGACAACTATGCGTTGGCTAGCCGCCTCGCGCAGTTCGAAGTCTGGTGTCACTGGCAAGAACGACGCGAAAGGCCAAGCCCCTTCAAGTTCAACAATGCCCACGACCAGCAACGTCGCGAGCGAACATCACACCCCCGCATCCCTACCACAGCGCCAGCAAAAGACGGTTTTCAGAGCGTTGCCAGACGATATACTCATCTTCATCTGGGAACTGTCAATCTCTGAGGAATCAGAGTCAGGCTTTACGCCCACGTACGACCCCAACGTCCTCCTCAAGATCAGCGCCGTCTGCAGCCATTGGCGATGTACGGCTCTGAGCATATCCTCCCTTTGGGCCTACATACCCTCGTACTTCTCCAAGGACCTCCTCCAACTCTTCTTGACAAGATCTGCCAATGCGCCCTTGCTCGTCGACTTGACGTGCAGCAGGTTCTTCGACGACAACCAGCACCCATTTTCAGGCGGGGACAACCTCCTGCGTAGATCGGATATATTTCTAGCCAAGTTGAAGACCATTTTCCTTCATGCCAACCGGATTCGCTATCTGTCTTTGCGTCTTGAAGCATACGCAGCATCGACGATCGACTTGGAATTGGCGGGCGCAAACTGCAAAATACCCGGGCTGGAAGGCCTCTTTTTCCACGTCTCGTCTGGTTTGAGCCCATGGGCTATACCGGACACAGAGTTTGAACGTATAATGGACGCGAGCCTCTCGCTTTTCATGAAATTTAGGAATCCCCTCCTTCGCGAACTTTACATTGACGGATTACGTGTTCCACCCAAGATCATCAATGTTGCATCCCTATCAACACTCTCATTAAGAATCACCGAGCCAATAAAGTCCTTGAGAAACTACCTCATGGATGTACTCAAAGACGGGGCATCTCTCGTTTCTCTCTCATTGGATTTGTGGTGCGCTTTTATCAGTGATCGAGATTCAGAACCAAGACCGGACCCACTCCACCTTCATCACCTTCGTCAACTGAGTCTGAAAGCACCGATCGATCAATGCACGCTACTTGCCAAAATACTTCCAATACATCAACTCGACGAACTTCACTTGGAATCCAGACATTCATTCGTGCTTTGGGACGAAGTTGCTCGGCTTCTTCCCCCTTCTCCTCCAGGAAACACTGTTCACATCGAAGTTGACGAGTATCTGATCCGTCTTGAATTCCTTGAATTCTCGGAGAGATCTCGTAACAGTACACGGAGGCGATATCTTTTCACAATCGAAGCTCGGCACGGTCAAGAATCCAACAACAATGTTCTGCTTGGTATCTTGAACCCTCTCCGTTTCCCAAACATTACCAACGTGGACCTGTGCGTTTCCAGTGCATTCGATAATTCGTCCATGCGTTCCCTCCTCTCGCATTTCGGTGTATTGCGTTCCCTTAGTGTCCGTCTCGACAGGCGTTCACACTACACCTTCCCCATCGAGGACGCAGTCGACTTGGATATCCTACGCTCCCCAACATCGCCTCTGAAATCCTTACAATTCATCATCTTCTCGAACCTCACGGTCAAAATGCCGCAAGCTACGTCATTCCTCTTTGGATTACATGCAATAGCCCACGAAAGGATCAAAGCTGGGTTACCGCCTCTCCACTTGGAGTTTGAGAACTGCGAAGGTTTAACAGAAGATTTGCTTCGCAAATGTGGATCGAAGAAATAGTAAACAATGCCAGAGGTGCCGTGGACGTATGCGGATGGACTAATGGGAGTGGGAGATGTCGCGACGACGCGGAGGACTCTATTGTGACTGGAATACGATTTAGGTAAGACAGATATTTTAAATCTATCGAACGAATGACCTGAAGTTTTTGCGTCCCCTGCAGGTCTTCCTCCCCAATGTTCAAAGTTTGGTGAATTAGTCTCTGCGC
This sequence comes from Schizopora paradoxa, assembly GCA_001020605.1. Taxonomy (NCBI): domain Eukaryota; kingdom Fungi; phylum Basidiomycota; class Agaricomycetes; order Hymenochaetales; family Schizoporaceae; genus Schizopora; species Schizopora paradoxa. The sequence goes on from KQ085948.1 coordinate 81,870, forward strand.
CCATCCGCACGCATATGAAAGTGATCCAAGCGGCTGTGTAATTCTCGATTATTGCAAGGGAAGCTCAGAGGCGTATTATATCATCGATACGCACTGAAGTACTGAAGAGCTTGGCATCCGGGCCGACCTGCCACCGTATCAGTGCAGCATCAGTGTGTTGCCCGCGTTGTTTCTAAGTTGTTCATCGACGACGACGACGATCCATTATCTTTCCTCTCGCTACAGGCAACCCAAACAGCCCATCATTTCTTGTTTACTCAGAAAATGGCGACGTCGTCGATCGACGGAACTCCCAGCTCCAACGTCGTCGAAGGCCATGTCACTTCACCCACATTCACGACAGCGATCCACGACAACGTTCCTGCAACGTCGCCCCAGCGTCATGAAGATTCGGTCTTCGGAGTCTTGTCAGACGATCTCCTCATCTTCATCTGGGTGCAGACAATCTCTGTGGAAACACAGTCGGGGTTTTCTCCGGCGTACGACCCCCGTGCTCTCCTCAAAGTTAGCGCTGTTTGCAAATATTGGCGACGGACAGCTTTGAATGCGTCGTTCCTTTGGGCCTACATTCCCTCATCCTTATCGATATTCCTCCTTCGCCTCTTCTTGATAAGATCTGCCGATGCTCCCTTGCACGTCGACATGTGGTGCGGTAATACCCCTTACGTTCACCCGAACTGGTCAACGTGGTCGCTCGAGATCTTCCTAACCAAATTTACAACTATCCTCCACCACTCCCGTCGGATTCGCTACCTGTCTTTGCGTATTGGGGTGTATACGACAACGGCGATAGAAAGCGGATTGACTGGCGCAGATGGAAGGACACCGAACCTGGAAGGTTTTTGCTTTCAAGTCATAGATACTAAAAAAGTATCTGCACCGGTTGGAGACGTCGAACGCCGCATAGCGGACGCGAAGATATCGATATATGGCAAATTTAGTAGTCCCCGTCTCCGTGAACTCTCTCTTGGTGGACTTCGCATCCCTCCCAACTCCACGCATGTTGCATCGTTGTCACTGCTGTCGTTGAAGTTCGCCAGTGTAGAAAATTCCTTGGGCGATTACTTGACGGATATCCTCGAGGACGGGACTTCTCTCATCTCGCTCTCGTTGGATTTGTCGCATACAAATACCATTTTTCCGTCGTTAGAGCCAAGATCGAATCGACCACATCTTCCCTTACTTCGCCGACTCAGTTTGAAAGGATCATTCCGCCGATGCATGGAGCTTTCTGCCATCTTTTCGACCCAGACGCTCGAAGAACTTCACTTGAGTTTGGATACGAGGGATTCTTTCATTGACGCAGACGACACGTCTCAACTCCTTCCTTCTACTCCACCAGGAGATAGTGCCCGCGTCAAAATTGATGGAAACTCAATGCATCTTGAACTTTTCGACTCGAGGAAGCGATCTCCCTATGGCTCTCAGAAGGGATTTCGTTTCACACTCGATACTCAATTCAGTCAAGAAACCCATTACGGCGCCCTTCTGGGATTCCTGATTCCTCACCGTTTTCCGAACGTTCAATCCGTGGACCTTCACATTTCCGACGCGATTCGTTTTGGACTTATGCAAGCGATTTTCTTGCACTTCGGGACTATACGCTCACTTCGCATACACATAAAGAGAGATTCTGAGTGCATCGCCCCGATCGAGGATTATATCAACTTGGATTTATTCCGTTTCCCGACATCACCTCTAAAGTCCCTACAGTCCCTAATCTTTTCGAATTTCACGGCTGTAGTACCGCAAGCAGTGGCATTCATATTGGAAATACGCGCAATCGATCTAGAAAGGGTTAAAGCAGGCCAACCGCCAGTTACTCTGGAGTTCGAAAACTGCGGAGGAATTGAGTACGCACTGTTTCTCTCGCGCGAGTCGGGGGGACAGCATAACGAAGTCGGAGTGGATGGAAACGCCGAGCTTTAAGATGGATCAGGGTATTACAATGGCATTGGAAAAACGTTTTTTCGAATGGGGGAGAAGGGAGAAGGTCATTTATGGTGAGTAATAAATACGCTGAACAATGGAGACGATCTGAAGATGAAGTCAGTACATAGCACTCACTTCTTCTATCCGACTGCTCATAGTAATTACACCTACGCCACGGTTCCGTTGACGTGCCTACCACCTCCGCATCCCCACTTTGATATTTCGACGCAGAGCAACGTTGTCCCATATTCTCGCATTACGCCATGCACATGCGATATGTAAGATCATTTGCACGAGCGAAGAACGAAATCAATAACGGTACCTCTTCCACCCCTTTGTAGAGTGCACTGTGCAGAGTTGCGCCAATATTAAACATTGCCATCTGGATAGAACGCATTCATTTTGTGTCTATGATACAAGATTCAGGTTCGCAGGACGTATTTGAGCCGAAAACGATAATGTCAGACGACGACTCTAATTTCTGCTTCTTCTTCAGCCCAATACTACTGAGCAAATTCGACGTCACGCTTCGATATCGCCGCCGAGCCTCCGGAGTCGTCCCGAATATTGTGAAAAATACGATCGCGTGAGGCAAATAGATCCACTCGTTCCACTTGACCGTAAAAACGAGCCACTTGTTGCTTCCCCACACCTCCGCAGTAGTCACTGCTATCTTGCTCATCGAACCGTCACGGGCAGTTGACCAGCTCCTGTATGGATTATTCAGATCGCTTTCATGTCCCTCTAAAAGCCTGGTGGTGACGACGATAATGACGACAGGCATATCGAGGAACAGCGTCAAGCAAGTGATGGCCATTACCCTGATATATTTGTTTGGAGTGACCTCGGCATTGCTTTGAAGGTTCTCATTGATCTCGTCTCGGTGTCGGATGAATTTTCGAAGAGTAAAGGCTGTCATGAGTGTGAGTGATGCTTATGAGTTGTTATGCCGTTAAGACTTACGAGAAAGGGCGGCGGATATAAAGCTGAGCATGAATATTATGGCGAACGTGACATAATTGAATTCTGCGGATTGGCAGCCTATCTCTTCGATGATTTCGAATCGGTACGGTTGCACGACGATACCTGTTCCAGGTAAAGATTCTCGTAAATTTACTAATCTCAAATAAACAGCACATACACGAGCCCATGACACATATAGGGAGGCCAATGGTGAGTAACAAATCGAATAAGAGCACTCTTCGCCTCTGCTTGTAAATGAGAACAGTGGATATCAAGTGGGAGATGCGTACGAACCTGAACCTTCGACGTCGTGGACGTGACCGTCAGAGCCCGCATCTGCGTTATCTTGAACAAATGAATGCATAGTACCAAAGTGCAAGCAGGAACTCCAATCGCGGCGCCTAATTGCAATTTCGTGACTGCTCGAGGATCAGTGACGATGAACAGCAAAAAAGGTTATACATGTATGCGTACCTATGTCGCACCATACCGGTATAACAATATCCACGTTGTCGTGCCATACGATCGTGTCCACGAAGTAAGTGATGTTCATCGTGCCTATCCAGATCGCATACATCCAGATTCCAGTATTCCAAGAGCTGAAACTGAGATGCGACGCGAGAGGAATTACAGATAGAACGAACCCGATGAAGGATCCAATTGGTGTTAGAGGGTAGGGCGTGTAGGGATGCATGGTTCGGACAAGCGAAATGCAGAGAGTAAGGGTTACTTGCCACTGCATGAGCCCTTTATTTACTCATCTGCTTTTATGCGAAGCCGGCTTGAGCGTCTTAGGACGAGAGGACATGGGTCTGCATTCACTGAGAAAGTTGATCCCCGTCAACCAATCTGCCAGAGTCACTATAAATCAGATATCAGTCCGTTTGAAACATCGCCGAAAAGACGCACTAGTCTCGATCCCGAGAGACATTTCAACAGTACCGAAATAATTTTAGTCGAGCATGACCAGATAGCAGTACGAGATACTTTGATACAGTCTTCTTCTGCTTTTGCGGAAAGAGCGAGGATGAAATTCAAATTGAAATCGACTGTTCGAAATATGTAAGTAAAATGTTCATAGAGCTCGAGGACACTCGCCGACTATCGAAATCGAACGTATTTGACAAGCACATATATGATGTAGATAGTCGCCTTCATCAGCTTCGCCGGGACATGTTTTGATCCACGTGCAACGGCGAACGACTGACACAGCGTATGCATCATAGAAGACTCGCGTGGGGTGATCATCTTACAGCTCGATCATACGAGAAGGCCTTTCGCTGTGTTACAGCAAATAACACGACGAACGACAGGGGCCTGAGCTGAGGCTCACTATGAACTTTGTCGGCAATGCAGATAGCTTCAACCCGAATGAGTAATATCGTAACATGGGGAGGGAGAAAACTCACCAATTTCAACACCCTTAGACAAGCGAGAATAACTCGACGAAAAGTAAACGAGTATTTATACTAGTAGATAAGAAAGAAGGCACTCGTATAGGGTTTACAACATAATATAGTGATTAGAAGAGCGTGTTACTCGCCCCGGACTTGTTCCGTGCACAAATGATAGACCTATCCATCTCCAATGAAAATATTTTGAAGAAGATTTCATCAAGAGTGATGGTGATAGAAGGAGCAGGAGGAGGTATTTTCGATGACGAAAGACTGGGGGCGATCCGATTAAGTGAAATTATACGTGATTGCAGATGCGTATGCAGAAAGCTGGACGGCATGCCCCGAGGGCTCCCCCTTCTACTCCGGATTCGGGAGATCAAGCGCACTGTCCGCGAACTTTTCGCCATTGAAAGACGCTCTCGCAGAATCGTTCGAGGACGAAGCGCATTCGCCATCGCGTCTGTCATTGCTCTCAGGGAAAACCAAAAGCCTCGACTTTGGTTCCAATGTTTTGCCCTCCTGGGTTTGTTCGGACGAGTACACGCTATCAGTGGTTTGGCTTCCTGTATTCGTGGTCGCACAAAGTATGGAGATCGTGCCCCGTCTATTGTAGGGTATGTCAGCGAAGTCCAAAGAGCAGGAAAGGAGGCGACTCATTTACCTAACTGGATTTGGACGCGCCGGGTTGGAGTTGAACACCATATCGGACTCCTCCTTGGAAGGTGCCTTTTTCTTCAACCTAGTTTTTTCGAGCACCCAACTCAATGCACAGCGATATCGACGCCTTGCTTCCGGTGTCGTTCCGAATACACAGAAGAACACGATCGCCTGAAGGACGTAGATCCATTCGTTCCATTTGTTTTCGAAGACTTGCCACCCCCTACCAGGAGCACCCCACATCGAAGCGTCTGTCTCGACAATCATGTTGAGTGTATCGTGGATGAACTCCCAACTGTAGAAAGGAAAGTTCATCGTCTCTGTGTGACCCTGAACGGCATGGGTGACGACTATGATGACGAGGACGGGCAGGTCGAAGAGCAGGTTAAGACAAGTGACGACCATAACCCTGATGTACTTGTTGGGAGTCGCGTTGGTTTGACTAGATATCACTTCATTCATCTCGCTGCGATGGCGGATAAACTTCTGAAGGGTGAAAGCTGATGTGCCCCACACTAAGTAAGTAAACTTCCAAATTTTCGAAAGAAAAAGCTTACGGGCCAAAGCGACAGCGATCAGGTTGAGGAAAAATTGCGGTACATATATGATGACGTAGGTGACGTAGCTGTAGTTAGCCGCTTGACACCCGATTTCTTCAATGATGTTGAATCGGTACGTTTGAACGATAATCGCTGAAATGGGATGAGGTTGCGACACAAGACCACAGGGAAAAGACCGCACACAACGCCATTATAAGGACCGGGAACCCCAAGGTGAGAGACAAGTCGATTATTAATGTCCGTCGCCTCTGCATAAAACCATAAAACTTAGGTCACGGGATTGGAAAGAGTTGTAGGCTACAAACCTGCGCTTTTTCATCCACAATCGCCACTCCTCGCATCCTCGTGATTTTGAATAAATGAATGCATAATACGAGAGTGCAAGCAGGAACGCCGATTAAAGCGCCTATTTGAATCTTGGTCGCTGAAGGAAATATGAGTCACGCTCTGTGATGGTTTGAACATAACTCACTTATGTCGCACCAAACCTGTATGTACGGGTTCACATTATCGTGCCAAACGATTGTGTTCACGAAGTTTATGAAGTTCATAGTGCCGATCCAAAAGGCGTACACGAAGATCCCAGTGTTCCATGACTGAAACCCAACGTGCGAGGCGAGAGGAATCACGGATAAGACAAGTCCAAAGAAGCTTCCGATTGGCGTCAAGGGATATGGAGTGAGGGGATACATTTCAATGTCGGAGTCAGAGTCGCCTGGGGATCGAAGTCGAAGGGAAGGGAAGAAGCCCTTGTCGAAGAAGCATGAATTACTTGCGCTTCTTATACCACAGATTGCAGAAGGTTTACTAAGAACATTACTCAGACATAATGGCCGGCATGGGTGAACTAGATGCGTAAGAAAGATGGGCAATGTCAATCAATTCAGGAACTAACTGGTCTGAAACCTCGGGGTGACCGCCACAGTTGGCGCGAGAAGGAAATGTCCTCTCCGAAATCGACGGGGTTACGAATTGCGTACATGCGTAGCTACGCATTCGACGTCGGTGACAGAGGTGATCGTTTATTCGCCCTTTCAGTTCAACTTGTCGTCAATCCTGAGACCTGAGACAGACATAAGTATGGTCGGCGTTTTGTATCCTTTTGATCGAAAAGCGTACCTTCAACGACAAAAAAGTCATGAAAAGTCATGACTCGCACAATCATGCGCCCAGAGGCGCAGTGGTCTGCAAGAGAGCCGAATTGCGCATCAGCATGGACTCGACGTTCGTCGAAAATACCGACGGCTTGCTCTGCCTTGGGAGAATCAAGCAGGTACTGCGGTGCGCCCGTGATGCGCCACCTGACTCGGAGTGCATTAACCTCCTGCTTTTGAACTCGCGGAGTAGATGGCCTACCTTGAGATTAGTTTTGCTTCCGCCGGCGAGTCTATTTGCATGAACACTCTCGAGGGAACAGGTCTCTTGGTCGCAAGTCGGCGCTGATTTGCGTGTCGCCATTCGTTCATCTCGATGACAGCTTCTTAATGGCTTGAAACGATTCGATCCTCAGTGCAAATCTGACCCGAGTCAATATTCACCATCGTACGAGTGAATCATCGCAACAAAATGTAACATACCACGACCCCTCGTTGCTCATAGATTTTCATCTCAGGCGCCGCCATTTGAGCCTGAATCCTTCGAAACCTATTCTTAAAGGGGACATAAATCCTAAAGAACGTATTTGGAACAAAATCGCTAACTCTGAGGATCCGGACATGGTGGTATCTAGTCAAAAGGCTTTTCTTTTCTTTTCGGAGGAAAAAGTTGTTGGGCGATCTCGCGTGGCTCCCACGTGTTGTTTGTTCGCGTGTCGCCGTCCACAAACACGTCAACACGCCTCTGTGCAATTTACTCGTGTCCACCCGCATACACTCCCTCTGACGACGTTGGTGACGTCCAGCTCACGTCGACGTCGATAAATCACAGCCAGCTCACTCCAATGGCTCGCAAAAAGACAGGAGGCTCGACGGCGAACGGATCAGCAGCCCCTTCTGGACCATCACGAGACGCGTCCGAGTCGCCAGCGCCCTTGCCAGCGTCGACGTCGAAGAGAACGACGACGACAGCGTCTTCAGACCGTGGTGATAGCACGCAAAGAATGGACGTCCTTGCGGTGAGCAAGACGATGGAGCGCGAGGTCATCAAGGTCAACAACATGAACATGACGGAGCTGAAGAATGCGTGCGACGATGCGGTCAAGAAGGTATGTCGTCGTTCTTCCTGTCGTGTGCTCGTCGTCGGAAGACAAGATTCTTGTTGCTGACCATGCTTTTGTGTAGCTACTATCTCAACCTGACCTTTTCATTGAGAACCATACACATACGGATGTAAAACTGGCACTGGGGTGGGCGAGCGTTCTGATCGCTGGGGCCACCGCACTGTACGGATGGAAGGTGGAATTTGAGCAGTCGAAACCGCTCGTATGGACGGGTGTTATCTTGTACGTCTTTCTACTCTATTGCTGCTTCGACAGCAACGACGAACGACCGAGCTAATTACTTCCGCTTGTGACTTGAAGATACGTGATTCTAACATCCCTTTCCACCCTTTACTCGTTCTTCGTCGAGAAAAACACTGTCTTCGTCGGAAAACGCAAGATGCTCGCCAAGCGTATCGAAACTGAACGTATCATCATCTCCTCTCAAACCGACTTCCCTTCGAGTGCCCCCGCCAAGGGAGCAGCCCACGAACCCCCAAAATATTCCGTTACCCTCCAATACGTTCGGTCTTCGAACAGCGGGAAGTCATTGCTCGCGAAGAGCACCGTGAACAGCGTCAAGGGCTACAATGAGTTTTTTGATGAAGCTGGGACGATGGACCAGGAGCGCTTCGAAAAATGGTTGGCAGGTCTCGTAGAGAAGGTCGTGGAAGGTGAAGAGTAAACGTTCCTGTCAAATTTACCGTACTTTTTATTTGCGTGGATTTCTGGGTGTATTATAGACATACTTTACTATCTTTTGTTCCACAACTTATGTTTTCCTTCCTCTTGCATTCGACGTCAGACACGCGACAAGATCGGCTAATCGTGGGAACTAAGTGGCTGTGCTAATTTTGTGGTTTCTTGAAGTCAAGCTTAAGTCGTACGATGCTAAACTTTTCTCCAACTCCTCCCAATTTCCCGTCGTCCTTGAATCGCTGAAGAGCTCGTGAAATCGACCTTCGGAGGGCATTTTGGTCTGACTCGCTGGTAATGTCGAAGAAGGCTGTAGCGAAAGTTGAGAAAGCCGTCGAGGTCAAACACGATGGCTTCATGAAATGGCTTTGGCGTTTCGCGTTCTTGGTTACGCTCATCTCGACTTTCAGCTATCTGGACACGATCAAGGTGCGAATCAGGAACTACTTCTATTTGAAACCTATGTTGAAACATAACTCTAGGATCGTTGGTATGTTTTTGATCCCGAGTCATTGCACGAACTCGCGCAGGCTGCGGTCAACACGCACGGCAACGACACACGCGCCATGGTCTCCTTCATCGTCTCCAACCTCACCGCGACATACCCCCAGGACGCGTCGGCAGGGAAGGTCGTCTCGCTGAACCCGCGTCAAGACGAGTGGGTGTTCAACAACGCGGGCGGCGCGATGGGCGCGATGTACATCATCCACGCGTCGATCACCGAGTACCTCATCATCTTCGGCACGCCGCTGGGTACGGAGGGGCACACGGGCCTGCACACCGCGGACGACTACTTCAACATCCTGACGGGAGAGCAGTGGGCGTTCAGCGCGGGGGCGCTGGAGATGGAGGTGTACAAACCTGGGAGCGTGCACCACCTCCCGAGGGGAAATGCGAAGCAGTATAAGATGCATAAGGGATGCTTTGCTTTGGAATATGCTCGTGGTGCGTGATCTCACTTTATATCAATGTCTTTTTTCCAATCGAATATTGCCATACCAGGATGGATACCCCCTATGATGCCGTTCGGGCTTGCCGACGTGCTCAGTTCAACATTAGACTTCCCCACCTTCTACCACACCGCACGCATCACCGCTAGAGAAATGTTCAAAAATCTCCTCATTGGAAAGATCTAACATATTGACTATTTACGGATTAATGGTTATTTTTCTTGAATTATCGTCAATGATTGGCTTCGTCGGATTCAAGACCAGTTGCCCTGGGTGCGGAGGAAGTGCCCGCTATCACCAGGTGTGTTCTTACTCGCGGAGGGCGATACGTTCGTGGCGTTGCCGCTGTACTCGGCGGGCTTAATGAACGCTCTTGGTGAGAATAAGTCAATCTGCCCCGAAACATGTTGCTGAGATTATTGTATGTCACAGATGTCCATCTGACCATCATCTTAAATGTTGCACAAAAGGCAGTTTCATTACTTCAACGTCCTATTGCCCATGTCATCTAGGTCCAATATCATGGTAAGTGTATTCACCAGATATCTATCTGAAATAGGGTTTTAACGTATTTACAAGGTGGCGCATCGCAGTGCTCGGCGGGTGGGCGCAATGACGTGCGAGTTGTCAATCTGTCCAATGAAAAAGGGAGAGCTGGAAAGCACGTTTATCAGTCTTTCTAACGCGCGATCGGTCGATCGGCCAGTTCGTGATTGTTTCAAGTTCTTCATTGGAAGGTTGGTCCCTTGTTTACGCCAGATCGAAGTTTGCTGAGTGTATGAACAGGCGTCGTCGGGAACCCAAAGAAAAATGAAGAAGGATTTCATCTCCGACATCCTACCACATCTTCAAAGGGCAACCCTCGACCTGATTGCTGTTCTTTTGGCCCGTAAGGAACCAGTTTTCTCGGTTATCTGATAGAATCTCACTCAAATTTGATCTTCTCAGCTTTCACTCAGAGCGTTCATTTGCCATCGCGATGCCATAAACGAAGTCATTTCGTACCACTCAAACATGAGTCCGAACCGGTATATCAGAGTCATCATCATCACCAACCTAACACTACTCTTCGACTTGCCAGTCCTCGTCGCCCAAATTTCAGTCGCGGTCGTAGAGGGAAGCACGGTCAACCACCCCTACCAATTGGGCATTCGTCCCCCATACCCTCAGTTCTATCACTACGACGCCTGCTTCGATCTGGGGAGCCAACAAGTGGGTGGTCCTCACAGTCAGATGGGACGACAAGATCTGCGTGCTGCATTCGATCGTGTTTTTCGGTATTTTTGGGAAGACACAGGAGGCGAGACGTCGATATTTATGCACAGTCCGCTGGATGTTCGGTTCGATTGGATTACGCAGGAACCAGGCCTTCAGGCAGAGCAGAGTGTCGGAAACTATCTTCGACTCGAACTCCATTCATTCTTGAGTTCGGTCTGTATGGTAACAGATCGCTAATCGTAAAGACCGTGGAAGAAAGATATCGAGAAATCGAAATTGTCGGTCGAACTCTCGGAGTTTGTTGCTGGCTTCAGCAAGGTCACGGCTTGGTTACATTTTTCGGACCATAAGCATCGGGGACGAGATGACCAAATGTGTTTCTGTACTTCTAGTAGTAACGTTCTCGACGTGGATATCCAAAATCAACGAAGACTTTTTCCTCAGAGAGAAGTTCAGAAAGGGGACCCTCCAATACTGTCGACGCATGAAACGACGCCCCAGTGTAGATTGAGAACAATTCGAAGGCATCGAGATTGCCTTGTTCCTCTAATTGAGAGAAGAACTCGACTACCTTAGGGTTAAACCAATCCCAAACATAATGCATGTGGGCCGCATGCAGCTCCAATGTTCGTAGACGAGGAAGCAACCGCTTGGACGAATCTGGGAGGTCTTTCCAAAACTTGAGTTCTAACCAAGACGCGAAGGTGAGGATCAAGTTTTCTAAAGATATAAGGAGGTAGAATGGTGGAGTGATCGGGATGAAGCCCTGGTCAGGCGAGCCATAGTCCAGGTGAAACGTTTTTATCAAAGGATGTTTGAGGAAGAACTCCTGAAGAAGATCTTCACGTTTCTCCGTCAACTCGAACTCCTCGTCGGAACCATCGAACTCCTTGTCGCTCGATAAATTCAGGTAAGCTTTCGTCGCGTTCGGAAAATGGATTGATTGACATATTGATGTGCTTGCAGCGGGTTTACAGCAACCAAGATAGAGGAAAACATCCTGCACTGAGGGGATCGCGTGGTCTGGGCACGGGGGAACGCGTAACCAGTTGAGGAAGAACATTTCGATTCTCTCCAAAACTTTGCACGACGACAAAAACAACGCCAACCGGATCATCTCGAAATCTTCCAGGTCTTTGCCGTCGAGGCGTATCATAAGGGATCGAAGTGATCCAACGAACGATACGCCTGCAGAAGGAGGAATACACCCTGAGATCCGTAAATCGACGAGCTGTGGCATCGACCACCGCCAGTACGGGTGGAAATCGGTGTTCCAGCGTCCTGGGGATGGCACACAGTCAGACCATATCAACAGACGTTCAAGACAAGGAAACGTCAGTCCTCCAGTGAGTCGTCCGATTGTTTTCATGTTTTCACGTATTTTCGGCCAATTGTCACGAGTCGGTCTAAAGTGATCTTGAAAGTGGTAGCTAAATTTTCCTAGCGTGAAAGACCGCCAACGTCTCGATGAGAGCAAGCTTAACTCGAAGAACTTCGAGAAGGCGTCATTTCCTACTTGTCGAAGACCATAACTCCGAAGCACGACATCCACCAGCGTCTCTTTGCTTCGTTCGGTGCGGGCCTCGAGCTTGGAAATATCGACCATGTGCTCGGAGATGATGTTCCAGAGATGTGGGTTATGCAGAATGAGGACGCGAAACCTCCTACAAACATGGGAAAAGGAACAAGCCTCTTTGAGAGCTTCCATTTCCGCCTCGACGTCGATATCACCGTATTCAGGTGGACGAAAATGTTTCGGGCGGGTGGCCAGCACAAGGATATCGGCCAAGATATCATCCGGCAAAGACGAAAATCCAACCCGTAATGCTATGTCTTCCACGTTCTTCTCCGCCAACACGCATTGTTTTTCCAGGTAAGTCTTCAGCTCTACCACTAGGTCGCAGGCGATCTTCAACTCCTCCAGAGACTCCCTGGACCTCATCAGCTTCGCCCTTCCATCTTCAACCGAGGCCGAGTTGTTGTCAAACACAATCCTGCACAAGTCAGATATCTCGTTCAATGCAAGAAACTCGAGCACGCACGAGTTGAGATCCGCCTTGAATCCTTTCTGAAGCGCCTTAACCTCTGCGTACACTCTCCCCTCTCGTTCCAACGCACCCTGGATCACGGAAGAAAGTTCTCTGATCGCCTCCACACCCTCCACACCAGACCCAAGCGACGGTTGCATGTTTCTTCAGATGCTGAGCAACGAGCTTGAACGAATTCCTCCTTGAAATTCAGATGTGAGTCCTTAAGCAGATTTTGCAGAAGAAACTCGTTGAAATAGTACTAGTGGTGAAGTGAACGAAGATCACTCAAAAACCAAGATACGCGCATGATACACGGCGATATGTGCCGTCGGAAGTTGCCGCAGGTCTCTCCAGGAAGCTTCCCCTTGGCAGTTCAAGAAGACTCGGATGACAGTCCAAGAAGATTGATATAAGCATTCAAACTTCCTAACCAAACGAGAAAGAAGCAGCCCAAAACGAAAAAAATAACGACTAGAGAAAAGGAGTGTGGTATTACTTTGAGGAGTAAATGCTTGTTATTTACAGTGACTGCCAACCAGGTAGATAGCAATGAAAGTTCCTAAAGGCACAACAGAAGGAAGAGAAGTTCTGTGATAATTATCAAGCGAAGGAGGCGCAAAAATGTATCCTGAATCGTGATTTATTTCATTTTTATGGGCTCCGGAGCTGTCTTATGACGATATAAGTACGATGTGAGTGAAGGCAGCGCGAGCGGAAGCACTCACGATCAATGGTTCCTTCCTCCTTGACTCTCCTCTTGATACACTGTTCATTACCTCGCTTACCGGCGGGCGATCAAGATCGTCGCACGCCTTCGTCAACCCTTCGACGAAAGACAGGTTGAATCCGTGCACCTATGCAAATTACCTGAACGACAGGAAAGCTAGATCCTTCGAGGCCTCGAAAAATGCCAATACCAGCTCGATGACATCGAAGCCAGCTTCGAGCTCCTTTGTGAGGTTCAAGATGCCGAAGAATTGAAATATCTCGCTGAAATCCTCTCAAGCGATAGCGCTTGATATCACGCGCATTTGCTTGCATTGATCGGAATCTCGAATCTGCATCCAATTTCGTGGCCTTCTTGAAGGCCAAATTGCAATCGCCTGTTTAATTTCGACATCGTGAGTCGGTTGGCAGATGAGAAGAGCGTGGATTACGCACCTTTTCGCCTTCCTCGCCCTCGATCTCCGCGATTCTGATCATTTTCCCTATGTCGCTGGGGTACACCTCCTTGCATAGCGGGATCACGTTGCAACTTGAACAGAGGGCTGAGAAATATACCTCGACCGTTTTCACGAAATCGCACAGTCTTTCAAATCGGCTTGCAAAATTTTCGCGAGATTCGACTGGAGATTTTCGCGCTCGGTGAATGGTCTGCTTTCTGAATGATTCAAGTCAGTGAAGATGGAGAAGAAATTCAAGGAGGTTAGGAGCGGGGCCAATGATAGTCGTCGAGTCCAGAGCAAGCAAGTCCTCCAATACGTCGAGTTTGGTGTCCATCTCATCGAGACGGTTCACCATTTCCTCGACTTGCTCAAAATTACGATGCACCATCGAGACCTAATGAACTTCAGCTAAGTTGTGATCAAGACTTAGAGTCCTTCGACGCACCCTGAGATGACATTCTGCGCTTTCCTGCTTTGCGAGTCGACAGCGTGCATCTCGTCCTTAAATGCCTGCAGATTCGCCCTCGTCACCAGCAGCCTCCGAATACCATTAGAGTCGATACATACCTTTTCCTTCTCGAGTTTCCTCCGAAACGCAGAGACTTTGACCAGGTCGTCTGGCGACAGATAGTCCGCGATTGCCTGAGCAACAGAGCCCAACTGCACGGACATCGCTCTTAAGTTATTCGAGTCGTGTTCGTCATTTATTGACGAAATTTGTCGCGTTTAGGCCATCGCAATGACTCGATTGTCGTCGTCGTCGTCGTTGGATGTCGTTGAACGCGCACGCGGCGCGCCGTGGTCTCGCTTGTCAAACGATCAACTTGCTCTCGACTTCAACAAGAACCACCACGTACCTCGATTCCCCAACCACAAATTTCCTTACGACGACGCTCGCTGGACATTGGTATACCCCGTCAACATTTCTGGTGGCCATGGTGCTCCGGCTTCTGAGCAGATGGTCGTGGTTGGTCGTGGCAGCGAAGACAGAGCAGCCCTGGTCATGGACGTAGCTCGCTGAAGCCGGTAACCACAGTTCTATCACCACAACGCTTGCTTTGACTTGAAGAAGAGCCAACAAGTGACAGGTTTTCTCAAACATGTGGGACGAGTGGATCTACGTGTTACAGACGATCGTGTTTTCAAGTTGCTGCTTTTGTGGAACGTCGCAGAAATCGAGACGTCAATACAGCTGCGCATTTCCGCTGGGCACTCGAAAGAGCTCGATTGCATATATTCTGGTCCCAGAAAGGACGTCGAAGATCACCATGTTTTGATCGTTGTCGGTCTGTAAGGTGGGTGGCACACTCGCTGGAATTTAAATTCGAAATTCTGACTGACTCGATCCATGGTAGATGGGGATGGGGGGCATTATCTATCCCGGCCCTTGTTATTTGGCACAGGTATACTCTGAGCGCCATTCGCACGCACTCAGTTCTTCGACTCTCCAACCTGTAAGTAAATGTCGATTCATTTGAAGCAGGTCGAACTCAACATTCATGACATGACAAAGCTCGTTCCAACGATCTCGTAGTAATTGAAGTTTCCATTCACCCGGCTGATGAATATTTTGTGAGCGCAGACCGCTCTGTCTCGAATGGCGTACTCTATCAAGACAATGTTACGGCAATCATCAGACGCGAACAAGCAATCATCTGACTTTAATACGTAGAAGTCACCTCCCTCATACGCATGCGACCTCTACGCCCCCGCGATCACTCGACTCGTCGTCCCTGGCGCATCGGTGAGCTTTTACCGGCGACATACTAGTACCAGTCAGAATTCTTAAGCGTTGTACAAGGTGGCGTGCCGCAGCAATCACCGGATCCTCCCAATGCCAAACAGCGCTCACTCGACCAGCCTTTCGAATCATAGAGATCTCGCTTTCCTGTGCAAGTGACCTCAGTTATTGTTCGTATCTCCACCGGTACTCTTGACAAGGGACGAAGATAGAAATTCGAAGAACTACTTTATGTTTCACATCCCGCATCCAGCCTACTAGGACGCCAATAATTCTGTGATAACTACATGGTTCCCATCGCTGTGGCAAAGTCCCCGCGGTTTCAGGTGCGCATCTCTTATACATTAATTCTTGTCGGTAATCTTCTCTTCCGTGATACGAAGGCCGTGCTTGGTCTACGTTTCATGCTCTGTAGTATAAGAAGGGGATGAAAGCGACTCGCTCTTCGAAGATCATTATTTCACCTTCCACCTCTGACACGGTCTACCATATCAATGTATCCCCTCACACCCTATCCCCTGACGCCAATCGGAAGCTTCTTTGGACTTGTCTTGTCCGTGATTCCTCTCGCCTCACACGTTGGGTTTCAGTCATGGAACACTGCGATCGTCGTCTACGCCTTTTGGATCGGCATCATGAACTTCATAAACTTTGTGAATACGATCGTATGGCACGATAACGTGCTCCCATATATTCAAGTTTGGTGTGACATAAGTGAGTCGTAAATTAACTCTTGTAGAAAGCACTCAAGGTTCTTTTAGCCACTAAAATTCAAACATGCGCTTTGATTGGCGTGCCAGCATGCATTGCAGTATTATTCATCCACTTGTTCAAGATCACAAGGATACGAGGAGTCTCGATTATGGACGAAAAGGCGCAGGTCTGTGTCTGCGATTTGATGTCATTTCATGCCCTCATAGTCTTTGCAGAGACGACGGACGCTTATAATTGATTTGTCTCTCGCCCTGGGACTTCCTGTTCTTATAATGGCATTGCGTGCGCATTTCTTCCTTTGATTTCTTGACTTAACCTCATCCTAACTCAGCGATCATCGTTCAAACGTATCGATACAACATAATCGAGGAAGTTGGGTGTCAATCGGCTGCGTACAGCTACATTTCGTACATCGTCCTTTATCTGCCACAATTTGTCCTCAACTTGACTGCTATCGTCTTGGCTCGCAAGTTCCTTATTCTTCCTTACCTTGTCTGATATCTGACTCCGTCCTATCGACATACAGCTTTCACCCTTCGGAGGTTCATCCGCCATCGGAGGGAGATGAACGAAGTCATCTCCTATCAAACCAACGTAACTCCAAACAAGTACACCAGAGTCATGGTTGCGACCTACTTAACGCTACTCATTGAACTCGTCGATTTCGCGACGTTCGCCCTCATTTTCACAGTCCATCTCGTTCTGGGTCATGAAAGCACATACAATTACCCTTACTTCAGCTGGAATTTCATACACGATACGCTCAGCTATATCATCCAAACGTCGGCGTCGAATTGGGGTGCCGCTGGTAACGAGTGGCAAATTTTCCAATATAAATGGGACGAATGGGTTTACGTCCTTCACGCAATTGTGTTTTGTTGCATTTTTGGGACGACACAAGAGGCAAGACGCCGATATCGCTTTGCTTTTCACTTCATTCTTCGAGACACCGGATTGGGAGGGATGCGGACTCACGAAGTTATGTCGAACATCATTTTCAACTCAAATCCCGGTCGGCCAAAGCCTGAGCTTATCAGGTGAATAGCTCATTGCATGCGATCCGTCGAACTTACCGATAATATACAATATTGTAGA
This sequence comes from Schizopora paradoxa, assembly GCA_001020605.1. Taxonomy (NCBI): domain Eukaryota; kingdom Fungi; phylum Basidiomycota; class Agaricomycetes; order Hymenochaetales; family Schizoporaceae; genus Schizopora; species Schizopora paradoxa. Next base: position 99,186 of record KQ085948.1, read on the forward strand.
CGAGGAACTTTATCTGTCCTTTGTTCAATCACCACCCCCGGAAGCCGGTGTACTGAAAGCATACGTTCGACTGGGGTAGTCGAAAGCAATGGACTAGCGGTACCAGGACCAAATTTGAATTCACTCCAGGAGGACGATGGAAGAGACGATATCGCTGGTGTTTCACCCTTCGCCGGCACTGCAGAAAGAATTCCTGCAGATGAGGAGCCGGTTCACCATGTACCTGAACGTGACATTTCGGAGGCGAATGTTGAATCGGCAATGAGGAATTGACGTTCAACATGTTGGCAGCTGAAGTATGTACTTTCACTCTTAATTTATCTCTTTGTGCTCGAACCACCACCGCTTCGTATGACGAAGGGATAAAATTCTCCCGCGACAGATTCTCGTATTTGCTGCCTATATGCGCATCGTCTCCGCCTTTCTATCATATTTAAGACACCATTTCAGCGACTGCGATCTCAGCTGATCTCTTGTTTGTGTCTAGTTTGCATCGAATGACAGTGTCGTTACACCGAACATTCAATTCTTCCGTTTCTCATTTGTAAGTCAATCTCGAGTGCTTTGTCGTGGGTCGAAGTCTGACAATTACGAAACGTCGGAAACGGCAAAGCTCTCAGGGTAAATGAATTAGCCCCGAAACTTGCAGTGATCAAATCCTTCATTTATCCGACTGAGCTTTGTCCACCATCATTGAGGCCGCACCGTCACAATCTGTGAAGTTAATTCAACCTGTTTCGAATCCAGTTCACTGCTGAGACATTTTGTTACAGTCAATTGTCAAACATGAGCCAGCGACTGTACGGCAATCATTTCGATTTCTCACCAAGAACGTCTCAGGTTCTTTCTCGTCATTGCTTTGCCAAGATGACGTTGTGCCCTTTATGGTGAAACAGAATGAAGTTCGCTGCGCAATAATTTCTCTGTGACACCGAATGACCCGGAGAAGTCGCTTGATGATCATACTACTAAAGTATTTGCGCGTAGGGATGCGTTGCCTCCAGCCTTCATGCATGCTTCATGAAGAAAATTCTCAAGAAATGTATTGTCGTTGGTCAAGAATACTCAGAGATTGGAGAAGAGGAACGCTAGGCCGCTTTTTCAGTCTCAAACAAAAAGCAACTGCACCACGACAGAGGACCTCCCGAGTTCCCAACAGATCCGTTACGAACATATTCCAGGTTAGTGGTTGCATGGCCACAAAGCAGTCGCTCCGAGTCGGAACGGCACAAATGAATTCCACCAATTCAATTTTTCAGATGCAGAAGCTCGCGATGTGTCGAGTAAGTCTTCACTTTTCATCAAATGGTGCTCTAGCGCTAACTTGTAGTAATGGAGCTTCGATCGTTCTTTGAAACATAGTAGCATATATACGTCAAAATGGATTTCATGGCGGGTGTTATCAGAGGATCTTGCAGTGACTTATGAGTCCTCTAGCCGACCTGACTAACGTCCACTCCGAGTGTGACCGCGCCGAACGGACGCAATTCCATCTCGAAGCGAATCCCACCTCTGGCCGTCTCTGTCTGCTCTTGGTTGAAGGATTGAGCTCACCTTTACGACATGAGAACAGTCTTTAAGATTACTATATGACTGGCTTGTCTTTCTCCCCTTTCGAAAATAAGGGATGTTTCCCCTTACTCCTTATCCATTGACGCCCATCGGAAACTTCATTGGCTTCGTTCTCTCCGTCGTACCCCTCGCATCGCACCTCGGATCCCATTCATGCCGTACCGGGATCTGGATGTACGCATTCTGGGTTGGCTCCCAGAATTTCACCAATTTCGTCGATTCGATCATATGGCGGAACAACGTGAATATTGTCGCTCCGGTCTGGTGCGATATAGGTTGGTGGTTAAAGTTATCAGCAAGGAAGTCCATCGCTCACCAACGGTTAATTACCCATAGTGACCAAATTACAATTAGGGACCGCTGTGGGCGTCCCAGGTTGTACCCTAGTATTTTGTCGTCACTTATACAACATCACTCGGATCCGCGCTGTACTTCCGGTCGATGAGAAATCGGAGGTTTGTCTTTCTTCTGGATCATTTGAGAACCCAGCTTATTTGCGGCAGAGACGGCGAGCAATAATGATTGACTTGATGATTACCCTTGGAGTCCCTCTGGCTTCAATGGCTTTGTGTACGTTTCATTTTTATTCTTCTGTAGAAAAAGGCATCCTGATCGAGGATCAGGTACCCTAACGCAACCGTACCGCTTCGAGCTCGTCGAAGAAATTGGCTGTCAATCCGCCGAATTCAGTTACATCACGTTCGGCATGATATTTGTACTTAGCTTTGTCGCTACAATTCTTGCTCGTGAGTCCTCTGTGCTCTTTTGACACGAACCATCTGACCTCACGGGTTTATCGTCAGCTTTTCCTATCCATTTTTTCATTCGCCATCGAGCTGAAGTCAACGAAAACCTTGCAACTCATCCCGAGGTGATTCCAAACAGATACCATCGAGTAATGGCCATCGCCTGCCTTACGCTAATCCTCGATTTGCCCGTATGCGTTCTCGTCGTCACAACCAGGCTTCTGGCGGGGGGTGAGAGCGATCTCAACAACCCGTACAGAAGCTGGTCGTTCGTTCGAGACGGCTCCTTCAGCCAGATTTTCCAGACCACCGCGAAGGAGTGGGGTAGCGACAAATGGCTGGTCTTCACAGTCAAGTGGAACGAATGGTCTTATGTGATGCATGCGATCGTCTTCTTTATCATATTTGGGACGACTCTCGAAGCTCGAACTCGTTATTGGAATGTGTATTCGTATGTCACGAGCTTATTCAGGCCGGGGAAGGACGGGCACGTTTTGGGGACGTCTGATATTGTGTTCAGCTCGAGGTTTTCGCATCGACAACCGATAAGGTGATTGTCTTGTTTTATGAAGTGTTCGGGGTTGTGCTAACACAAACGGGGTAGACGAGGATCGTTCTCTTTTCTTTCATCAAGGGATGATACAGAAAGCTGTCTCCCTTCCACTGTTGTCTCTGTCAATATTACCAATAACTATACAGTAGATCCTCAGAATTCATAGCGCACCTGCCAGTGGTTGGATGGCTCGACTCCTCGAACGACTTCGCATACATGAGTGAAACCTGAGGACCCATGAATTCTCTTCGCTCAAAACTGTTTTGATTTTCTGAGAAAGGCCATTCGCGTTTGTCAATGTTGGTTGAAGGAGAGTTCGATGCGCTGACTCTTGCGCTGACTTCAAAAAAATTGAATCTCGGACATTCCCGAGGCAATGTCCCACGAACATGATAGGTTGGATTTTCGAACCTCAACGCCAAACGAAACCTCCTTGCGGTACATCTTCCACTTTCATTTCAGATTCACGACACCGTCAAGTCTTGTTACGTAGTAGAAAATGTTTCTCTTCGACTTTTGTCGCCGTCGGTGGCTATCTGACTCGGTTCTGAGTTGCCAAAGGCTACCATCAGCACTGTCAACGGGAAATCGAAAGCAGACGTCCGTCGCGTTCGCTCTCAACGATCGCCGTCTGGTATATTGATATTCCATTCATCAGTTAGTATGTACAACCCTTGAATTTCTTTCAGACAACTGGTGACGTGAGATTGCAGAATGAACTCGAAAAAGCCTTGCCGGGTGTTGAACTTGGTGCTCTGCATCTTTGGCGTATTGTCCTCACGCGAAAGGTTATTCGCCCCCCAAGAGTCCAATGAACACTATGAGCGTCGGCGTCAGAAGCTGCTTTGTTGATCTTCAATGATCGAAGCGGGTTATCAACGTCATGTGGACGTACGTCCAATTATTCTCCTTTCTTGAATCACTGGGGATTTCCCCTAACAAGCAGCGTTCTTCAAGGTAATGTCTTTGGCTTCCAAGATACGGTCATAGCGGAGTGTGCGTCAGGTGTATCTGGAGAGAAGGTAATTTGCTGTATTGTCGGAACGTGTCTTTACTCACATCCCTCTCTCACCTCTCTCAGCGCTAAAACAATCGTAGAAACGGCTGTCGGCCTATTCCCCCGATCGTCTTCTGCATCTTCTTTACGCAGAGCTGTAAGTTAAGACACCGACTTCACTGGCAGACACATTCACGTGCTTTATTCGCTCATTTCATTCGTCTGGCTCCCAGCAATTCTTCGACTTGATTAATCCAGTTGACGACAACAGCAATATCTCCACGCCAGTCAGAACACAACGCAAGCACGTTTCTTAAAGGATTCCGCACTTGTCTGTCTATAAGCACGTACGCGCAAGGGTTCTGCAACATGGAGTACATGCTTCACCAGAGAGTCCGACATCCAGGTTCGCCGAACCCGGATTTACTTTGAAATACGAACCATTGACGCACCTTTGGGATCAATTCTCTGAGGAGACAATCATCCATTGTCTTTTTTCTCGAATCTCTCCAATCCGACCTTTGTGTTCGTGTTTTTCGGACGATGACTCCAGATTTATTCTCCATCTTGGGTCGCGCGCCTCTGACCCTGGCTTCTCGAGCGCCTACACGGGACTCATGCCTGCCGCGTTGGCAAAAAGATGCATCGATGCTGGCGGGATCGTGTACTCCAAATTTTCCCGGGCTTTCAAATGGACGGATGGCTTATCGCACGAGCCGGAGGACCCGTCCACCTGGTCCCCTGCCTCGAGGTCTTTCATGTCAACTCTCATGTGCCCCGTCTATTGCGTCTGGCGGGGCACCTCTGAATGAACTGGCTCTTTATTAATCATATATATACTGCGAGTAGGTTGCGGCGAGGGTGCTTGTGATTCTTCACGATCCCCATCCCCCAGCTTGCTCTCCGCCAGCTCAGACGCACTAATCGCAGGACATCGCCCATCATTTGCATGCCTCGTCGACAAAACGCTGCATCAAACACGTATTGGCCAGAAACTATCCAACCAGCAATGTCGCATCGCCACTCAAGCAAAGGAAGGTCTCGCGCTTTGTCGAACGCTGCGAACCCACAATCGGAGCGAGAGTTGAACAGCAACTGGCCCCATCCTTCCTGGGTGTCAAAGCCAAAACAAGAGTGCGTCATTTTTCGCTGTTGTCGAGTCCGAGTCGGACGTGAAGTTATCGTTGACTTTCGCACAGATCGAATTCTCAGCCGTCGTCTGCGTCGTCCAGCAAAAGCTTCGCAGCGCAGCAAACCTCAAAAACATCCTCTCGATCAGCACGAAACGAGACGGAGAGAGAGCGGAACAGGAACTGGCCGCACCCAGCTCCGCGCGCTCAGGCTGCCCCTCCAAAGCAGGCTGGTACGTCCCCGTACTTTTTTGCAATGCTTCTTAAATAGCTGATACGCTGTGTGATGCGCTGTGTTCCAGCACCGACACCGGCACCAGTCAAGGCGCCCATCCCATTAGCCGCTCAGCCCACAATTCCAAACAATCCATCAGGCCTTCTCCAAGTACAGGTCTGCCCATTGCTCTGCCGCGGCTCGTACGAGCTCGTCGATTATGACCTGCGCGTACCTCTCGACTATGCGCGGAAATATCTACCACCGTCCACGGGGAACCCTCGTCCGTCGAGCTATCTCACTATGAACGACCTGCGGCAGCCAGCCTGCTTCCCTCCTCGCCCGGTGCTCTACGTCACCGCACCCACAGTCTACCCTCCAAACCATCCGATGCCGGGCCAATGGATGATAACAATCTCGTACTCCGCTGGCGCGCCGCACGTCACCGTCCGGGACGTCTTGACCGCGATGTACGAGCTATTCCATTCCCCGCCCAAGCAGGAGGCCTGGCAGAGTGTCGATCAGCGAGATCCGGCGCTTCGTGAGGCCATCGTCAAGGCATACAAAAAACGGTGCACAAAGAGATCCATGAAGCTGAACACGAGTGTCGATGAGCAGAGGACTAAGGGGCTCATGTGTCTCGATTGGTTCGGCGCAAAAACATACTTTGGAGGATTACAGCTTGTGATGGATGGGGGACAGAGTGGGTACGAGATCTGGGAGTTCGACACATACGATCCGACTCTGGCTTGAATATTCAGGACGCATATATGCTGGCTTTTTTTGCTGTCGTTTCTATCTTATCTCTCTTACGCTCTTACGCTCTGGCTTTGATAGCTTTCATGCATGTCTCTCGCTCTTACTCACCGCTCCGCATTTGTTTCTACTTATCATCGACGTATTTCCCATATATTTTTATGTTTACGATCGTTCTCAACTCCCCTCTATGAATATCACTCATGCACGCACCTCGAGAAGTGGGAAACGGTGTGGTTGAGCCACACCGTGCACCATGATGCAAAAGGTACGTGAATCTCGGGCCTCCTTCTCCGCACCGTATCCTGTTTAGGGTCCATGCTGGGAATAAACTTCCTTCCTTCCTTCCTTCCTTCCGTATCCTGGACTTTGGCGAAAGAGACGCTGATCCCACTATGAATAAGTGTCAAACTGGTAAGTCCCTGCGGATGAGATCCCGCACAGACGGAGATAAACAGCAGGTTGAGTCTCGCTCTGCACGAGGCGGTCGATATCATGAAAGCAACGACGACGACCGGAAATCGCCATGCCTCAAAAACTCGTCATTTGGACGTCGAAGCGCCTATCGGCTTTCGGTTCTCAACCGACAGTGGTGTGCGCAAACATGCGGTCACGGCGAGGGTACGAGCTGGATCTGGAGTGCGGTCAGATCTCACGTCGGTGGAATTTTCCAGAGGCGCGATCACGCTAGAGTTGTTAGACAACAAAATTGTTCATTTACGAGATACTTTACAGTTTGAGTAGAGAAACAGAGATCGATTGGGCGGACGGGATTTCGAGAACTGAGACCCTTCGATCGCACTTCCGTTGTAGTTTTATTTGATGAAAGAGGATCTTCCGATGAGCGCAATTGCTATCCAAGGTCTGGAGGCGGCCGATACGTCATTTGTACCCTTCAGGTTCAAACGAACTTGAAATGAGCATCCTGGTCGTCGCTCAACCATGGCGCGCGGGGGAAAGGAGAAGATGCTCTGTGGAAGATCTCCGAATCTTCATCCTCGTTATCCTCGTCAGATTCAGGCTCGTCGAACTCGAACGCGCGGTCGGCAATTCCCTCAAAGTCGTGCCGGGGGAAGTCATATAAAGAGAATGGTGCAAGGGCGGTGTCTTCGGCGATGTCGTTCAAGTTCGTGGCCTGGAGAGGAGGGGAGAAAGGGAAAATGAGGGAATCGTCGGACCTGTTCGAGAGGTGACCCATGATCTCAGAATCCTCGGTGGATACCTCGCCATCCGAAGGGGCATCTTCGTCGTCATTGGATGTCGTTGCTGCTAAATCTTCTTGTCCGTCGGAGTTCGCAATGTAAACGTCGGCTACGATGGTCCCCTCTTCGTCGGTGATTTCGAAAGCAGGGGTCATATAAGTAGTGAAGTCGGGACGATGTGGGGGCGAGGCGACAGTGTCAATGGCATGCGTATCCAAGAAGAGGTCCTCATCGTCCTCCAGAGCATCGATTGGAACGAGAGGCGTATGCGACGGAGGGATGTTGGGGTCAATGCACCCATTGTCAATCTGAAAATTGAATCGTCAATGCTAAGTCTATACATTGAGAGCTTGCAATTCCATACCTTCGTCTTCTTAGCGCGGACATCGTCGTGGTCAGAAGCAGGTCTGAGGCTGGGGTTTGAACGGGACTCCATCGCGACTTGTTCCTTGTCACCAGGAATGGCAATTCGTTACGTTGTTTTCAGCTGGCTTGTACGTAGCCGTCGACGTTGTCTTCTTGATGCGAAGAGTACAAAGAGAGGAGGGGGGTATTCGAAGAAATGCGCTGCGAGTCGATAGGATACTTTCATGTCGCCCCCAATTCCAGCCTTTAAAGCACCGCACGTCCCAGCAATTTGCCCATTTTTCGAGCCACATACGCTTAACGCTGAAGCGTCCAATCAAAGAGACCCATAGCGTTCAAAGCGTAGTGACAGGAGCTGTGAAAGGTGGGAGAAATTTACGCCATTTTTCAAATTCACTTGCCTTTTCAACGCAAATTTGAGGAGGTGATGAAGGTGAAGTTGAGGAGAACTCACATGCTTTGGCACTGCGGATATCGCCTCGCATGCTAGAAAGAGGTGTTCATCGGGGGATGAATACTAAAGTCTGCGTGAGTCGGTAGCTGGCGAGTGCGAAAGAAAGCGACTCAGAAAACTGGGATATCTGGGGGACGTATTCGGCATTGACTGACGAACATTTTTACTTTGGTGCTGTGTGCTTGCTTGCTTGATTAGCGCTTGTATGCATACCATGCCAAACGTGCATGATGTGTTTGCAGTAGCCTTGATTTTGTGTGGGTTGAGTCGCTGGCGATGTACATTTACTTGAAGTTGCGCACCTTGAGTCCAGTAAGAACGATGGCAAAAGGAAAGAGATTCTGGGTGTGACCGATTCTACCCTCCCCTTCCACCATACCATGCGTCCTCTCATTCATCATGAAAAGGGGTGATACATATTCGTTTTCGTGCTCAGTCGGAGACGTTCGCCCAGGTGACCAGGTCGCATTTTCAATGATTTTCGAGAGACCTCCGGCGAATGAGGAATATCCACCATTCGAGCAGCAATTACGATATTCTTAGAAATAGAAAGAATAGAAGCGCAATTTCTGTAGAAGAAGTACGAGATGCGTCGTTGAGGAAATTTGTCTGCTTGCCAAAGGTCGCGTCGTGTTGCCACTGGTCAGGACTACTCGGCATCACGGCACAATTTCCTTTTCAAGAGCGAGTTGGCCGCGTCGTCGAGGGTCAGTCGTTCAAGTTGCACATACCGAGCAGGAGGATCTATAGTACGTACCAGTCATGGCCATCAGTTTTGCAATAGAACTTTTGGGACTCACCTGCGAGCTTGCTACAATGCCAGACACAAATCGTGCAGGTCGACGTCGATTGCCAGCCTGAGAGTGCGACATTCCTTTTCGACTTCAGCATACCTGATTGGACGCCATTTTCAACTACAACGCCCGCAACCGCTGACGGTATCTTGGAACAGCCCCTTCAGTATATCGGGAGGGTATGTATTTACATTAGATCCTCACTTTGAATGAAGTCTGACAGTGTATCCTTCAGGTTACCCCTCGCATCATATCCGAATCGAAGCGGGAGACGGACGTGGTCAACGCGAAGTACGACAATCAGCTGGAGGAACTTCTCGAGGAGTTGTGTCCCATCAACCTTACCGACGATAATATTATCTACTGATACAACCTAATGATACAACCCCGCAAATATCCCTTTTCGGGTGTCGGAGTTCACTTTTGCAGCGTGGTCAAGCTGGCCAAGGCTGGCACGAGCACTTGGGCAAAGGGCATGTTGGACACACCACGTCGAGCTTCAAGCTTCTTGACGAAGTTATCGCTACTATTGTAATTAGATCTGGTGAGTCATACACACCATCCGGCTAATAATGTAACATTGGCCATGCACAGTATCTGTCAGCACCGACGTCTCTGTTGGAGTTCTGGAGTTCTGGACACTCGTACGAGCAGTGATACTGACACCGAAGACTTCAACTGTAGCAAATTTCTTATCGACAGCTGAGAGCTGAGGTGTGTATCATTGTCCAAGTCTTGACTTTCAAGATGTTTAAGCGAAACTCGAATAGATCTTATCGCTGGCATCATGTCGAGATCAGCACCGGACAAATACGACGAAGAGTTAAAGAAACTTCTTCAAGTCCTACATCCCATCAACCTTAATGACTCAATCTACGACCAAAGTGCCCAACTTGAAGGTAATGGGGGCTATTCCGACGTGTTCAAGGCCAAGTCCTCGAAACACGGAGGCGTTGAGGTAGCGGTGAAGCGGCTTCGCATCCATATCTTGAACCAAAAGAAAGTCTCGAAAGTGAGCAGAATTTGTCTTCAGTGACTACTTCCGGTCTTCTGGTGGAAATTGTTTGCAATGAGAATAAAAAGACTGATATATTTATCGGATTCAGGCAATTCTCCGAGAGCTTAGTGTCTGGTACAAGTTAAATCATCCAAACATTCTTCCGCTTCTTGGATACGTCATGAATGGGAAATATCCCGCTCTTGTTTCGAAATGGATGAAGAAAGGTTCACTTAGGGGATACATCGAAGCGCATCCAGATCTCCCCAAAATACTTATGGTAACGTCAACTTCAACTTAAATGATTCTTTCCATTTCGTTAATAATTTGACCCAAGGCAAGAGGCATCGCAGCGGGCTTAACGTACCTTCACAATCAAAACGTTGTTCATTCCGACCTAAAAGGGGTACGTCATTTCATCCCATGAGAGATCGATAAGCTCGAATTTTTATATCGTAGGAGAACATCCTCATTTCGGACATGGGTCAGCCTCTGCTAGCTGACTTTGGTATCTCACGGGTCATGAATGCTGGAGGGATTTCGTCCTCGGATTCCATCACTGGCACCGTCAATTGGTTGGCGGTCGAACTTGTTGACTATAAAATGAGGACAGAAAATGGTGAAGTCTACAAGTACTCGAAGCAAAGCGACATTTGGGCCTTTGGAATGGTGCTATATGTAAGCAGCCTATTGTCCTTTGACGAACCGATTGCTCAGATTGGACTTTAACATCTTAGGAGCTTTTATCAGGCCGCATACCATTCGATGAACTGAGCAACAATTTTCATATCTGTTCCGCCATTTCCGGCGACAAACTGCCGTCTACCCCAACGTTATCAAACAACGCTGATTTAATTCTCTGGGACATCTGTCGACGATGTTGGACGAAAAAGCCCAATTATCGCCCAGATGCGACGTGGATTTATTATACTTTCTCTGAAATCAGTCGAAATCGCAATTTGAGAACATTGGATCTTCTCGATCAATCCTGTCCCACCGCAGGAATGCCTGAGGAATCGGTATGCTTGTCATTCGTCGCAAAAGCTTCTGCTGACGCAAAACTATGTCCTCAGTCGGACTGCTGGCGATATAGGTCAAATTTTGGCGGGTGTCTCTGTGCTGCTTGTGCGATTCAGCTCTCAAATAACATTGTCATGCCAAAGTCGAGAATGGCGGAACCACCGAGAATCGCTTTAACGTCACAGTCACACCCGGGCCCCTCCGCAGAACTATTCGAAAGGGTACAGTACTGTTATTTTCGTACATCGTTAATCTGTCAACTGACGCGCCAAATGAGGCGGCTTGCATTGAAGATAAGGAGTACGACTTCAATGATCACTTTTCTCGTTCGATGAGCTTTTTCGATACCGACAATGCGGCTCCGGTGCCAGTTCCATTATCTACTCAGCCTATGGCACCTACCAATTTACTCGGATCGGCCAATGTGCGGATCTGCTCCTTGCTCTGCCCCGGCTCGTACAACCTCGTCGACTACGATATGCGCCTCCCCCTTCACTACGCACGGAAATATTTGCCATTGCAGGACGCGCCCTCAAAAGATGGAGATCCACCAGTGACCTATCTCTCAATGAGCGACCTGTGGCAGCCGGCCAGCTTTCCGCCTCGCCCAGTGCTCTATGTGGAGTCTATGCCCCTTTTCCAACGAAAGCACCCGATGCCGGATCAACGAATTATAACAATAAAGTACTCCGCTGGAGCATCACACGTCACCGTCCGCGACGTCTTGAGCACCATGTACGAGATGTTCCATTCACCGCCTTACTGGAAAGTCTGGGAGAGTGTTGATCAGCGAGATCTGGAACTTCGTGAAGCTATCGTTAAGGCATACAATAAGCGATGCACGACGAGATCTCTGAAACTGAACACGTCCATCGAGGTGCAGTGGGACAGGGGCCTCGTGTGTCTTGATTGGTTAGGCACGAAAACACACTTTGGAGGATTACAGCTCGTGAATGACGGAGTGAGTGGGACTGAGATCTGGAAGTTTTGCGTAGTTGACCTTGAACATTCATGACACATATATGTTGGGTTTCTTCAGCTGTTGTTTCTTTCTCAAATATCTTTCGCTCTTCGCTATGATAGCCTTCTTGTCCCTCGCTTACTCGCTGATCCGATTTTTAAAACAGTGCTTTCGTCGGCATATTTTCCATCGTTCTCATGTTTTTGATGGCCTTTGGCTCCCTACTGTGAATACGACTCATGCTCGCACTTTGAGAAGTGGAAAACACTGTGGTTGAGCCAATCCGTCCCCCATGATGCGAAAGGTACGTGAATCTCGGACCCCCTTCCCCGCACCGTCTCCTGGACTTTGGCGAAAGAGACGCTGATCCCACTATGAATGAGTGTCATAGTCCCTGCGGATGAGATCCCGCACGGACAGATATTTAACAGCAGGCAAATTCTTGTTCTGCACGAGGCGGTCGATATCATGAAAGCAACGACAGCAAGCGGAAATCGCCGGAGTTTTTCCAGAAACTCGACATCTGAAAGTCAGAGGGCCTATCTGCTTTCGGTTCTCGAATTGAGAGGATGGATCCCGAAAGGCAAACATGCGATTGCGGCGAGGGGTGGGTGTTGGACTTCAGGTGAACTGTGACCTCTTGTTAACGTCAGTACAGTGATCCCGCTCGACTTCATAGTCAATACAAATTTTCATTCAATTTCGAGATAATTTACAGCTTGTTCAGAAAGAGGAGATCGATCGAGCGAACGTTTTGAATTGGAAGCCGTGATTCCTCGATTGTATTTTGAAGAACAATTGCCTCCAAGTGTTATGAGTGAATGTCCTTCGATTGATAGCGGCTGCCTTCCGAAGTCCAGAGGCGGTCATTACATCGTTCGTGCCCTTCAGGGTTAATTGAACTTGAAATGAGAATCCTGGTCGTCGCTCAACCATGGCGCGCGGGGGAAGGGCGAGGATGCTTCGTAGCGTATCTCCGAATCGTCATCTTCGTCAGATCCAGACTCGTCGAAATCAAATGCCTTGTCGGCAACTCCCTCAAAGTCGTGCCGGGGGAAGTCGTATAGGGAGAATGGCTCTAAGTCCACGACGGCGTCTTCGGCGATGTCGTTCAAGTTCGTGGCTTGAAGAGGTGGGGAGAAATGAAAGATGAGGGAATCGTCCGAGTTGTTCGAGAAATGACCCAAGATCGCGGTGTCTTCACCGTCCGTAGGGGAGATCGCGTCGCCGTCCAACTCGCCATTGAAGCTCGTCACGTTTGATTCTTCTTGAGCGTCGGGATTCGCAAAGTAAACGTCGGCTGCGATGGTCCCCTCCTCATCGGTGATTGTAAAAGCAGGTGTCGTATGTGCAGTGAAGTCCGGAAGAGCTGCGGGCGAGGCGACAGTGTAAATAGCATGCGTATCCAAGAAGAGATCTTCATCGTCCTCAAGAGCATCGATTGGAACGAGAGGTGCATGCGACGGAGGGGTGTTAGGGTTAATGCGTTCACGGACAGCCTGGAAATTAAATCGTCAACACAAGTTTTATGCATTGAGAGCTTGAATTTCTTACCTTCGTCTCATCAGCGTGGACATCGTCGTGATCAGAAGCAAGTCTGAGGCTGGGGTTTGCATGGGACTCCATCACGACTTGTTCCTTGTCACCAGAAATGGCAATTTGCTACGTTGTTCTCCGTTGGCTTGTGCGTAGCCGTCGACGTTGTCTTCTTGATGCGAAGAGTACAAAGAGAGGAGGGAGGTATTCGAAGCGAGTCGATAGGATACTTTCATGTCGTCCCCAATTCCAGCCTTTAAAGCACCGCACGTCCCAGCAATTTGCCGATTTTTCGAGCCACATACGCTTAACGCTGAAGCGTCCAGCCAAAGACACTGGTAGCATTCAAAGCGTAGTGACAGGAGCGGTGAAAGGTGGGAGGAATTTGCACCGTTTCTCAAATTCACTTGCCTTTTCTGAGCGAAATTGAGGAGGTGATGAAGGTGAAGTTGGGGAGAACTCACATGCTTGGGCGCAGCGGATACCGCCTTGCTTTTCAGAATACTTGTCTAAGCTGAGGGGTATGCGTTCTATCACGGCAGACCGAGTGCTGAGAGGCGTGATTGTAAGACTGAAAGGAGATTGCGCGTTATCGAAACGTTGAGGAGGTCAGACGTTGAGGGTTACAGATTTCGAGGGCTACTCACATTCACTACAGATTTACGCTCTTTGGCTTCGACCTCGAAGCTAACCCCGTCTAAGAGATGATGCAGCGAGGTCATTCGAGGAAATTTCTCTCTGACTCTGCTATGGCACGTAGTAACGACTGTCTTGTGCCCCGATTCTAAACGGGATCGCACAAGTCAAGCTCCTGAGAGGGGAAGTTTCAGAGTGAATCAAATTCTACTGCATCAAATATACAAACGTTACGATTCTTACGAACATCAGTGACGTTCCAAGCACTTCAAACCAGATTTATTCCGAGCCGATTCTGAAGATCGCTATGGCGTACCTGTGTCCCCAAGCAATTGGCATTTCCGGAAAGCACCATTATCTGGTACGCTTCTCAGTTCCAAAGCTTTGAGTATAAATCTCGCGTGCCGAATGCGAGATAGGAAAAATCTTGAGATCGAATGAAGTGAGGAGGATCGTCGAGTGCCAAAGTGACCCGTTTGCAGAGGTGCATGCCTAGGCAAATGCGCGGGAAATATTTTCAAACCCCGAAGCGACAGCTTCGAAGCTCGACTTGTCGTCCTGACTCCTTACTGGGCCTTACTCTTTACCTTTCATCTCGACATGCATATGCATCGTGAAGTCTTCGATTAATACGATTCAAAGGCTGGCGAACAAATCTCCGCGACCCGAACACGTGTTTTCATTTCGTCGTTTGTGGGATGATAGACCGGTATGTTCAGGTGTGAAATTGCTTTTGAGACTTTTTTCGATCTGAAGGTTTTTCGAGAAATAGATCCTGGAGATGCGCTGGAGTAACCCTAGCGAATTGAATATCTCATCGTTGCACAAATGTGACACGATAGCCCAGCGATTATGCCACATGCGAGCAAGTCAACATCCGACTCGAACATGACGTTCGTGCTCCCGAAGTCTTTCATTCAAGTAACTTCCAACGCACATCAAGCACGGGGGCTTCATATCTATGACTCTGGTCCCTGACGCTCTCTCACACGCGCAACCCCTCGTTCAGCTACATAGTATCTAGTCGGGCGGTGGCTTAAGGATCTCCATCATGCCCTATCTTCCGACACACGACCTCTATGCAGAACAACTTTTCCCGTTGGATCTTGGATATGCCCTTTATGAACCAGACCCTGGAGACAGCGAGAATGAGGTTCGGATCGGCGACATAGGCTATATTCTGAACGGTGGCTTTGAACGCGTTGCAAGCCTTTTTGCTCTCGGGAAC
Source organism: Schizopora paradoxa (assembly GCA_001020605.1). Classification (NCBI taxonomy): domain Eukaryota; kingdom Fungi; phylum Basidiomycota; class Agaricomycetes; order Hymenochaetales; family Schizoporaceae; genus Schizopora; species Schizopora paradoxa. Next base: position 114,348 of record KQ085948.1, read on the forward strand.
GGTGTGAATGTCGTCGTCGAGGAGAAATTTCGCAGAATACGTGCATATGGGGACATTCCCGGACATGTTCTTTCCTCAAAGAATATACAGAGTATGGGTACTCATGCAGGCTTGGCAGCGTAAGTCGTTATAACCATTGCGTCATGAATTGTGTCTCTAATATGTTACCGACTCGGAAACATAGAAATGCAAACGAGCACTTCAACATGTCCTTCGGCTACACGCGTAAATCAACGAGCGGCGCCTCACTGATAAAAAAAATATCGAGCGATCGATGAAAAATCAGTCTATCCCAACATACTTCGCGAACGATTTGGAGAATGTGCAGAATCTGTGTTTGATTTCGCTAAACAGTCGAACCTTCCAGTGGTAGATCTACACGATATCATACTGATTACTGGGCGTATCATGACGGGGGACTGGGCAACTGCTGCGTTTCAGAATTGTACCCAAAGTATGAACATGGCCTTCCACATTTCGACTCCTCTTGCGGGGGCAGACTTCTCTTTCTGGGGGAACTGGTCTGCGGAGGTGACTTTTCCAACAAAAGTAGGACCTCGAAGGATCGGGCGTACAATTTCGGATGGGGAGGAGCCTTCATTTGATCAGTGCATTTTCATAAAGACGTATAGGATGCACAGTCGCTCGTGGTATGAACGTTTGAAGGAGACCTTGCGCATTGCGAACAAGAAAGGTCCAGAGAAAAACGTAGGTTATACAAACCGCGGCGAATCAAATTTGGGCGGTCGTCCAAATTCATCTTCTCAATCCTCACAACGTCTAGGCGAAGGAAGTCAGATGGGGAGCATTTGGATGTGAGTACTATATGATTAAAAGACCTAATTATTTGTTTTCTAATGACTTGCACAGGAATTGCTTACTTCGTACGAAGTACTAGCATTCCAAGCGTTCGATGTGCGACTTTTTCCTTTCCTCTCTATGCTTCTAATCATGTTTTTTGAAGGTCTCGAATACCGTATTCGACTCGATATGCATTGACGACGATGACCTGCAGCGCTTAAGACCAGTAAGATTACCATGATGTTTTTACTTCAACGACTGATTTGAAACGTTCACTTTAAGACTGCTCATACGCTTGGCTCAGTACTTGATACTGCCCTGGATGCGAAGGAAGTTTCTGTGGTGAAACTTGAGCCTGGTATTCGTGATTCGGACAAACAGAGAGAAAGTAATTTACCATAGCTTCTTTTTGTGTTTCGAATCTAATTTTATCCTACTTTTTTAGAGAAAATTGGAGGCCTCCGTTACAATGATAACACTTGGAAGGATCACGAGATGACGAAGCGTGAATGCGACGACTTGATTGAAGAAGACTGTGAGTTTGACTGAGATATCTGTACGCACGTAATAATCAAATTATCAGGGGACTTGAAGGAACTCAAGTACAAGCTTCATGGGGCTGAAGGCTCGAAGATCGCAGGAAACTCAGGCCACTCCAGGTCTGGTAAATCATCCTATGACGCGGGCTTGAGCGCCCATCGCCTCTCTATGCGAAGTTTCGATCAGTCTGGTCACTCAAGCTCGGGTGATTCTGTGTCCATGAAGCCTGAACAACGCGCTTATGCTCCGTCGTCGTCTTCCAGAGGAAAAAGCAAGCATATGCACGACGCACAGGACTTCATTCCAAGGTCCCCACCATCTTCCCCATATGAGTTTGTATCCAAAGAGGTTTCGAGTCCCGAACATTCCCGCGACTTTGAACTATCCGACCGCATTCCGTCCCCCGCGTACTCGATTTCGGACGAATTCGCCTCGAACCCGTTTGAGCGCCATGCATTCTTCCCGTCATCGTCTGTCGGAGTCACGGAGCAAAGCGCCTTCGGCGTGCAAGATCACATGTCCCGCTTCCCTTCCCCTGCATACTCTTCCTCAGATGAGTCTGCACCCGAGGTGGCTCAAATCACTCAACCTCAAATCACTCAACCTTCTTATGGCCTAGACGTTATGTCCAGGGCGGCTCAGTACTATGCTTCTTCGCAGAGGTTATTGAGGCCATCAAGTCCCATTGCATTCAATTCTCCGACCGCCCACCCGTTGCTCGAAACAAGTATACTTACACGCGAGGGGGCGTCGTTATGCTGGGACGTCCGTCTAGCACCCTCAACCGCGACTGTCAGGTCCCTGACTCTAGCGTGTACTGAGCGCTCTCTCCCAGCGACAAATCCGCCAATACGATGCATGAAGGTTGCTCTCCCCCAACTCCCGTGGAAGCCCATGACTATAACGTCAGAAAATTACATTTCCTGCTCTGATCTGCTCTCCGAACTGTACGCTTCACTGCAGAAAGTCGTGCGGAAGGAAGAGTACGATGGGTTTTCGAAGGACAAGCAAATCAAGGTTGTGCACGCATACTATATGCGCTGCGAGCGAGTTGGGCAGTTGGCCGCAGAGGAACGTTTTAATCGGAAGTTTGACTGCACAAGCCGAGAACACATGGAGGAGGCTGAAGCTGTCAGAAAGACAGAACAACAAAAGGGTGTCAAGCTAGTAGACTGCGTGTTTGACTCGACTGAGTTCTACAGTCTGGTGCCCGACGTCCAGAACGACGGCGCAAGTCAATTAACATGGATCGTAACACTCAGCCCCCCGTATTCATAAAACCAATTTTCGTCTTCGCTTTATACGTTCAAGTTCTTTGCCTTTCTTTCCCTGTATTCCCATATCTCACAATAACAAGCTACCCATGTCACTGCATCGAACTTATATTTGCTTTTATAATCGATCTCGCGCCTTGTTGGCCATCGAGTTGCGTTATCTCTAACTTAGTAAATGAGTCCTCGCTGTAGCATGAATACTACGTATTCTAGTAGTATACTGAACTGCTACAAATAGCATACATAAGGGTGAACTTTACGACCTTGGAGGCGCTAAAGTCACCTTACACGAACATAGACTACTAGCATCTTTAGAATCGGCGGGGAGTACAGTCAGACCTAAGAACGCGGTGAGACCTCCAAGACAGTCAACACGTCTGAGTCCACAGCCCAATTCTTTGTTTGCTTCTTCTTTTTCCAATTCCTCCAAACTGGGCCTTTCATCTCCCTCCGAACGCAGAAAGCGCAAAGATGCATTGAACCCACCGACGAGCTTGCAATGCACATGGAAAGCCTTTGCAATAATGCGCTTCTGTTCTTCTGGTAGCAGTTCCCATTCTTCCCGTCGAACCTGTTCCCGAAGGAAGTCATATACCGCATCTAAGAGATCTGAGGCGCTGATATATGAGTTGGAATTACGGCGTGAAGGCTCCGTCGTCTTGTTGATAACGAAGGGTTTCCACAAAAGTTGTGGGATTGATATTTCTATGAACGATGTGGGAGGATGGGTAGCGGGCAAGGATAATTCAGAGGGGTGGAGAATCGGATTGGGTATTCGCGCTCCCCTCATGCCACTATAAACGTTGGCAATGGAATGAAGAGTTCCAGTGTAAGGCGGAAGACGGACATCCCAGGAAAGAGGAGATGTAGAAGTGTAACCATCGATGCGGAGGAAAGGATGTATGGCGAAAAATCGCGGGTGTAATGTTATACGTCGTGCAGTGTCTCTCTCTCCTCCTGGAAAGCGTTGAGCTAGAGATGAAGGTCCGATAAGCTCTGGAAGATCGGCATTCGAAGTTGCACTATGAGTCAATACTAATGACTCTGATTCGGGGGGAAGTGGTGTTTGCGCCGCACGCTCGGATACATCGTCGTCGTGTTGGGTTTCCTCAGCCTCCTCCATCTCAGACTTGGGCGCGAATAAATAGTCGTGGATCCGAGATATCGTTGGGCGATCGAGCGGAGCCTTTTCCCAGCACTTCAAACATATTGACCAAAGAGCAAGTCGAGTCTCTTCATAGAGTCTCGGAGGTTGAGAGGGTATCTGCCCGTTTGAAATGGCATAAGCTACCTGGAGGTCGAGCTTCAGATGATAGAATGGAATGCGTCCCGATAAAAGCTCCTAGAAATTCAGAAGTGATGTCAATATACTAGAAGGATCTGCATTGTTGATAGCGACGCTCACGTAGACGACCATACCAAAGGCCCAGACGTCGGTCTCCTTTGTATGTGAAGGAGCATCTCCTTCTTCACCATCCATGCTTGGTTGCCACAGCTCAATCGCCATCCATCTCGAGGTCCCCATAATACCAGTCGATGTATAACTTAAACTTGGCGCGTGATCCGCCGTCATGTGCATGATTCGCGAGACGCCAAAATCAGCAAGCAAAGGTTCACCAGCATCGGACACAAGTATGTTATCCTGTTCCATATTTCAGAATTTTATTTAATGTCTCCAAGTGATGACGCACGCTCTTCAGATCGGAGTGAATGATATCTTTATCGTGAAGGTACAGTAAACCCGCAGCAATGCCCCTCACCTGGTGAGTGAGGAGAGACGTAAGCGTTTGAGAAGCGCAAAGCACGAGTTGGAGATTTTACCATGTGCAATAACATTGAGAAATTTGAAATTTTCTCCATGTAGTTCCGTACGGAGCCGTTAACCATCCATTGCGATACCAGGGCGGGAAAATCCCCATGCATGACGAAGCCGAGAAGCGGAAGAACGTTGGGATGGCACAGCAGATACCATACGCGTAGTTCTCGTAGAACCGCCTGAATTTCCATTGTTAATGTTATTCTGCAAGTTGATCTACGATTAAACTGTAGAAACGTACCTTTGATGCATCTTTGTCACGGAAAATGTGAAAACGAAGACGCTTCACGGCGACGGCTATGTTTCCATGTTTCCGAGATTTGGCGATAAAGACATCGCAGTATCCTCCGCTTGCTTGTAAGTGTGGGGTCTCCTCCACGATGTTTCCAGAGAGGTCGATATTGCGTAAACCATCGAGAAGCCGATTGAGTTGATCGGCGTACTTGAGACTGCCATTGTTTGAGTCGTCCGACTCTGTCGCTATAGATTGCTCTGACATGGTTCAGACCAAAGAGCAAATGGGGGCGGTCAGCGATGCTCCCCCAGGACATCGACATACTGATGATCCTCGTGGACGCGAAACGAAAAGGTCGAAGATGGGTCGACGGCGTACGGCGAGCTCGGCGATTGGCGTGGCGGTGTATCACGTGCATCTCGGCACTACGGCAAATTTCGATCTGACTTTGCCGGCCCTACACCGTCATGAACACCTCAGAACCCTAAGTCGTCAGTAGCAAATGTAGATTAGATTCTGTAAGGTAGAGATGAGAGGCGAAGCGGATTGGGCTATATGTCAAATAAATTTGACTCTACTGTAGGATGATGCCAGTGGGAACTTCACCTGAGCAGCGATTTCCGTGAGAAATAATTTACATCGGCGCTTCAAAGTAACACTACGTGCACGCACCAGTTTTTCTCGAAGAAATATATTGCAATATATACATCTAAATAGGTGAATATCTTGACAGCTATTTCTTTGAAAAGTAAATTTTGAAATAGTAATCCTATGTAACTCTATATCTTCCAACGAAATAGCCATAATGAGATATGTTATCTATTTTGGATAAAGATATCCTCTGACTGAATTGCCCAGAGGATACTTTCGGATGAGATAGCCTCGTTATTTTGTAAAGGATATCTTTGAATGAATTAGTCAAAGTGATATCCACAGTATTTTGGGACATATCATTGGCCGAAAGGTTTATCGACATATTTTCCTATCTGGATGTTTATGACATTCAATATTTTATCAGTAAATATTGAGGCGTGCACGCAGTGTAAAAGAGCTTTGATTTTCGTTGTCGTTGTCTCTTCGTCGAACTTCATTCACTCCTACCCACTTGGCGTCTCTCCGAAAGATTTGAAGCTTACGTCGACAAACGGCATGCTCGATGAAAATCCACCAATCGAGACTTTGGAACAGGAGAAAGTGACGGCTTCAGCAAAATGTGGTGCAATTGCTCCCAAGATTGTGCAGAACTTCTTGTTCAAACGCGAGCCCCAACTCGAATACAACACCGACGCACTTCAATAGCTCCTGGAAGTCTTCTCAAGTCTCTAATTGTCTCGACGGGCGAAGGGTCGCCAAATGAAACGAAGTATAAGGTTGGCTCAGTCTAGACTTTTTCTCTCGGCTTTCCGTCTGTAACTCGTGACTGAAAGAAGTCGACAGATCGAAACGACTCTGTCATGAATATGGTGTATTTCTCTGACATCCAAGGCACTGTAAGGAATATCACAGGATGTACGTCGATACTTTTGATCAGAAGCACTGGGTTCAAACAACTTCGAACTTTCAAACACAGGAATTGCTAACATTAAATCCTTTGGCGGTGTACGACGACACGCTCTCACACGCTCTCCGATGCTTTTATTAAAGCTTGCATCAACCATCCGTTGGACTATCACCCATCTGCTAGAACAATCGCCCACATGCCCCCACGACAGTACCTACCTACGCATGAGCTATACGCAGAGCAGCTACTTCCGCTAAATCTGGGCTACGGCCTGTACGAACCCGATCCTGGTCCTGGAAAGGAAGAAATTCGCATCGGGGACCTCGGGTACATCCTCAATGGCCGCTTTGAACGCATAGCCAGCGTTTTCACGCAAGGCAATGGCGTTGAAAATACGGTCGATGAGGAGTTCCGCGCCGTCAACATTTACGGCGATATCGATGGGCGCGTCCTGTCCTCGAAAAGCATTCGGAGCGTAGGAGTAGATGGAGAAGCTTCTGGGTAGGCGATGCTAAACTTGCCGTCTTATTTACGCTCTCACTCACGTCATTCTTGACGAAGAGGCACAAGTGTGCCTTTAGGCATGTCAGTTAGGTTTTCCTGTGAGGCTACAAGCGGTGCCTCCCTCATCAAGAAATACCGAGCTACCGACGAGAAAGCTGCCTACCCCAACGTCCTCAAGAGACATTTCGAAGAATGTGTCGAATCCGTTTTCGAATTCGCGACCAGGCGGAATCACCCAATAACAAACCTTCACAATATCATCCTGGTCACTGGACGCGTCATGACCGGCGATTGGGCGACGATCGCGTTCCATAATCGCAGTCAGGACATGAATATCGCTTTCCAGATCAACGCCCCTGTCGCAGGTGCGAGTTTTTCTCTGTGGGGAAAGTGGTCGGAGGAAATCACGTTTCCGAGGAAGATCGGTCCTCGAAGACAGGGTGCAACGATTACTGACGATGAAGAACCCGCATTCAATCAATGCATTTTCATCGAGACGTATCGAATGTACACCCGGCCATGGTATGAACGTCTCAAATCTTCCCTACGCATTTCGCAGAAGAAAGGGCAAGCTGAGAATACGGGAGGGTCGAAACGCGGTGGTGGGAATGCGAGCGGTTCCCCGATCAGTGGACCACCTTCTCCACAAGGATCGAGCGAAAGAAATAGCAGCGAGATCGGACATGTGAGTAGAGCTGGTGGTGATATTTTATATGTCTTTATTGACCGTTCCTGCAGCAACTGGTACTGACTGCGTATGATGCGCTGGCAGTTCAAGCATTCTATGTGAGTTTTTCGACAAAAATGTTTTCGCAAATTTCTAACAGAGGCCGTTCGCAGTGTTCGAATTCTTCTTTCGACTCAATTTGCATCGATGAAGACGACATGAAGCGGACGCTCCCGGTAATCCATATATTTGATTTGATGCCTTAGAATCGCTTTCTGATTATGGTCTTCAATATAGACCTCCTGCACTCTAAGCTCGATGTTTGATTTTGTGCTGGACCCGTCGTATGCGATTGACTTAGACATTATATCGTCTTATTCGAGCACGAAGGGTAAAGGTAAGTAATTTACATCTCCTTTTTTAATTTCAGGTTGTCGACTTACTATTATGCACAGTTGTTGCGAGGCTGTCTCACGATAATGTATTCTGGAATGACCTCGACTCACCTGGAAGTGTTGGCGACCATGAAAGTGAGTCTTACAGAAAGTTCCTCAAGTTGAGGTAGAACATTTACTAATCCAGTACTAGATATTCCGTTGTCAGTGTACGTATCTCGCATAAACAGTGCCATTTTGAAAGCTGAAAACGACTGTAGCAACTCGCGAAGTGCGCGGTTCGCGGATAGCTTATCCAAGAGGACGATGGCGCTTAGCCTTGCGGGTACCGAAGATGTAGTCGTGGACGTGCCTATTGAGAAACATTCTTTAAGTGTCGACGAGGGAACTTTCGGACTTCTCCCTCCGCCGCTCAATTTCGTGGCGTCGCCCGGCGCATATGAAGGGAACGAAACTACAAGTCGAGGGACGCTGTCAACTTCGCATTCAGTTGTTGATCCAAGTAAACGTACTCGGCGATTTTCTCATCACCCGGAGCAAAGCAGCGCTGAGGGGCATGGTGCCATTTCCGTCAAATCACCTTTACCTTACAACGTGAAAGGAGACGAGCAAGTCCGAATAATTTCCACTGCGGAATATAAGCAATCAAAATTGGTGACCAAGGAACCACTTCCTTATGCTCAACACCCCGAGCTGCGCGAGTTGTATTTACAGGTATGTTGTTTTTGGGATAATGGCTTTGAATCCGACTCATAGCCAACACAGACTCGTTTCCCAAGCACACAGATGAGAGAGGATGTCGCCAAGAGAACAGGCTTGACTCCTCGCCAAGTTCAGGTTTGTGACTTTGATTTTGCTGTTGTAATGAATCGATTTACATGACATATCTCCAGATCTGGTTTCAGGTTGGGCGTGTTTTCCTTGAGTATTTCCTATACTCATTCACTTTGATTTAGAATCAGCGTTCAGAGGCAACGAAGAATGCGCGCGCTGGAGAGAACATCATCATTGACGCGTCGGCGCCGCAAGAAAATTCCCAGTCTCAACGCCTTCAGCATTCAAACTACGCGGACGACGCTCTACTTCTAGAACCCGGTATCCCGATTGTACCAGGTTCCGTGAGTGTTTTTCTTCGTAGGCGGACAGAGAAACACTTTTGGAAGAACTCATTTTTTCGATAAACCACAGGGGAAAGAGCTCATAGGGATGCAACATGAATACCTATCGCAAGAAAATCTCCCAAAGTCTCTGGCTTGCAGTGCGTCTGTAGAAGCGACTACGGATCCCTTCGTGAACATGAAGAATGTTCAAGAGCCACAAGATTTTCCCTTTTCAAGCGACTTCTCGTTCGCAACCCCTGTAGTCGATGTGGATTTTCATATGGCGTCTTCGTCGACGCTTCTCGACGAAGTTCGGACAGCGCACCATACGGCCGCGCCGACAGATAATGCCCATGAAATACGGGTAGGTGGCGAGGTGTTACGAACTCAGGACCGTCAGGACGGCAGAGGAGCTCCTGGTGCAAATGATACTGCACTGACTGTATGCACAAATTGCAAGAGTATGAATACGCCGTTGTGGAGAAGAGACCCAACCGGAAAGCCTCTCTGTAATGGTTGTGGGCTGTACTATGTGAGTTACGTCCCGCTATAGCTCAACCTGCTGCAACTTGAATAATCGCTGAAATTTATACAGAAGCTACATGGAACAGTACGACCACTACATTTCAAGACGGACGTCGTCAAGAAACGGTAAGCGTTGTCCTCATGGTTTTTATGACGAAACGACTGTTTTCTGATGCACTGGAGAAACAGAAATCGGACTTTGGGAGCTGACTCGAAGCTGAAGGTGGCAGCATCAATACCCATTCAGAAGGTCGATTCCCAGAAGACTCGTTCTCGTTTGAGTTGGGTAGATCCATTGTCGGGCTCGCCAACGGCGTCAACAAAGCGCAAACGTAGACTGTCGGACGCCTCAACTTAGATCTTTCATTCCTTCCCTTCCCGTTTCGCCGCCTTTCTTCAAAATACTGCGGTCAGTACTAGTGCTGTGACAGAAAAATATCTTTGAAGTTGTTGGCGGATTTCAGTCTGAATTTCGACTCCAAAGCCTCGAACCATCGTAATAATTGCAAATTATCAGATACATGATATAAAAGGAGGGAAGTTAGAGAGATGCAATTCATAAAAGGTTAAACGGGAGTCGCATTCCGCGAGGACAAGGCACGAAGCGAACCTGCCCTGGTGGGAAAGAAATCTTCGAATCGGGTGACTTTGAAGTTCAGAGCCTTCGCCAACGTCGTCAGCTCTTCTTCATACCGATTCGACCGTACATTTGCCATTTCGCATGATCATACGATAAAACTCACAAAATCCGGGCTGGCTTCTTGCGATATCCGTCTCCATGAAAAGAAGGTCAATGTCTAGCGCTCTAACCTGAGCTTTACGGTACGTGTACACGCGCATCGCATCATGTTTCCTGTGATTCATCATTCATTTCGACGCGCAAATCAAAATGATACAGTAGGTGATCTTTGGCGCGCAGTCCTCAAGATGGGTATCACGGTCACACACAATGCAGGTTAGACATGCAAGTGAATCAAAATTTGAAGCAGTTGTGCTCCGCAGATGTCCACAATCGACTCCTTCAAGTTATCGTGGACTTGAATGCATCGGTGCGAACTGAAAAAGAGAAAGGAGATATGAGGTGAGCTTGTCTTCTGTGCACTTAAGACACGTGAATACTTTGTATGTTACACGTTCATCATCGATCATGACCTTCAAGCACAGGATTGTTGGAGGATGGTTACACTTGTTCTCACCACGCTGGCGATATAACCCGGCGCTACCCCCTCTGCTCCCTACGTCAACGACGGGAGATATGCCCCCAAAGCAATACCTCCCAACGCACGAGCTTTATGCTGATCAACTTCTCCCATTAAATCTAGGACTTGCACTGTACGAACCCGACCCCGGCCCAGGAAAGGAGGAGGTTCGCGTCGGTGATATTGGGTTCATCTATGACGGTCGCTTTAAGCGCATAGCAAGTGTTTTCGAGACTGGAAATGGGATACCCGTCGCCCTCGAGGAGCGCTTCCAAGAGACCGAGCCATTTACGGACCTCGACAAAGGTGTTCTGTCTTCGAAGCACGTTCGGAGTGAGGGTTTCGAAGGCGATTTACACGGGTAAGTGTATTATTGAACCTTTAATGTTTCTCTGCTCATTTTCACGTTGCGTGGTCAAGGTGCGAGCCCATGACGGGTTCGTCTGCCGGACTATCCTTCAAACTCTCTTGTCATTCCAACAGCGGTGCTACGCTGATAAGAAAATACAGAGCGACGGTGGAAAAGGCCTCTTTCCCAATCAAATTGAAGCATCATTTTGGGAAGCATTTCCGAACTGTCTACGATTTCGCGAAGGAGAATGGCATGGTGGAGAATCTACACGACATTATCCTGGTCCATGGACGCGTCATGACAGGCGATTGGGCAACAATGGCTTTCTCTAATCAGAGCGAAGACAACTGTGCCTCCTTCGATATGAAGGCCGCTACCGTCACCGCGAAAGGAACTCTGTGGGGAAAGTGGTCCGACGACATAAAATTCCCTAGAAGACACGGTCCACTTCGCAAGCATGCATTCCCTGACGGTCAAGAACCAAATTTCAATCAATGTGTTTTTATTGAAACATGTCGATTTTATGATCTACCTTGGTTTCACCGTCTCACCGCAACTTTACGGATAGCACAGAATAAGGGGTCGGCGGCAAAAACAGACATTAGCCAAGCAAGTCGCAAAGTGGAAAGCACATCTCAGTGTGCTGGATTGTTACCACCAGAGATGAGTGTATCTGAAGGTCAAAAGGTCGACGATGATTGTCGGGCAAGTGCATCCTTTTTATTGTACACGTGTTTTTCTAACTCATCCTTAGGAAATGTTGACTGCGTATGATGTGTTGGCGTTCCGAGCATTCCTTGCAGCATTCGAACGCGACGACGAACAACACACGAAGGAATCGTTGACAAAATTCGGATTCATTTGCATCGACGAAGAAGATGTGAAGCGTCTGCTTCCGGTGAGTTTTTCCCGTTCGCTCCAGGTCGATAAAAATGAGGGCCTACTATGGCGTCGATCATAGAGGTCCGGCACACTTGCGTCAATGCTTGGTCATCTCAAAAACAAACAAGAATTATCTGTGGAGCCGTTTGATGTCACTGCGCTCGATAGTGATGGATCGGACGAAGGTTCTTTATCCAACCCTACTTGTATGGAAATGTTCATGCGACGAACACCTCTTTAGTCGGCAGATTGCACCTGAATGGCAATAGTCATCTTCCAGGAAACCTTGACTGGAACACCTTCGTGCGCATAGGAGAAGAAAGTGAGTTACCGCCTGATATCTATGTTAATACACTGACTGTAAACTTCTGACCAGCGAGCTCATCAGACTCAATGTACGCCGAAAGAATACTGCAAATCAAATACTAACTTGATAACAATTATGCTTTATCACCCCAGGAACCCATCAGTGAACGCTGAAGCAGCCTCCAACAGGGCATCGAGTCCGAATAGCTCCGTTTCAAATTCGGAGGTTCAGAAGCTCGAGAAAAACGGAAGGGGAGGATGTTATACATGTAGGCTACGCCGAAAGGTACGTCGCAGACGCAATGCACCTTCACCGTATAGATGACTGATTGTGCGCTCTTCCCCACTTTGCTGGGTTGACCTTGGTATTTTCCATCTCACCCCCGCGAATATTACAAAATAGAAATGCGACGAGATGTCAGTGGACGGGAGTTGTTTGACATGCATTCGCCTCCGCCTCCAATGCCTCGGTTTCGGCCCAACGTGGCCTGAATGGATGAGGGTACGTCCTATTTATTTCTTGTTGCCTGAAAGTTAAAGCCGCCTTCTTTACCTCTTGGTTTTGGACGTGATTTTCGGTGTCGCCGGTTAATCTGACTCCCACATTTTCAGGACAAAATAACGGTCGATGAAGTAAAGAAAGAGATGAGTATATTCATGGCCAAACAAGGTTTGGTCAGAGGAGGGCCTTCCTCGAGTCTCAGCACGGGCGACAGTTCAAAGCGAATTCCAGCATCCATAGAGGAGCCACCCTCCGAGTATTCCGTCGGGATCCCTTCGACAGTCGCTCTTGAAGCAGCGGCCGAACGACGTGAAGGCTTCTTTTACTTTCCTGATCGAGTTTTGCGTAGCGCGGCGGGGAGTTCCACAACTACCTCGTTCCCCCTTGAAGTGGATGATGAACCCCCCAGGCCTCTTTCGGAATCCCCAGATGCTCCTCTCGCTCACGAAACTGTATCGATAAAGGGGAAATCAAAAGCGAGCTGGGTGGGACGTGAAGCGGAGGACAATATGGATCTCGATGAATAGAAGTTTCTACCGTGCTACAATCTGTTTGACTACTTACATGCATACAATGTCAGAGTTGTTTCGAGAGGATCAAAAACTGGAGAAAGGAGGGAAACTATGCAGATACGACTTGATTATTGTAACGAAGTGTTTCTAAATATTTATTCTGCAGTTATTTTCCCCTTATATCGTCACGTCGGGCAATGGCTTCACTCCAAAGCTCTTGACCGCCGCTCCATAGCTTCTCTTCACTATCTCTTGCGCAAACCCTCTCAAAGAATTCTCGTAGCCCTCGATCGTCTCCTTCGTCCAGCCCGCTTCTCCTCCGCCCTCCGATAAATACTTGACCAACAAAGCTGCGCCCTGAAGAGCAGTGTTCGCCCCGGATCCACCAGTCGGCGGCATTTGATGGATGGCGTCGCCCAAGACGGTGACTCGCGCCTCAGTCGGCCAGACTGGAAGTGAAGTAGGGTGCGAGGTCGTCATGTTGAGTACAGCGCTCTGCTCTGCGGCCTGGTACTCCAAGACAGGTTTGATGAGTGGGTTCCACTCGCGCGAAACGTGCTTGGACAACGCTACGGCCTCCTCGACGGACATCTTAGAAAGCTCCTCGGCCGTGACGCCAAGCGCCTCCGGGTACGCGCCCAGCACCCAGTAGATGTAGTTCTGAGGCGCGCCTTCGTGCTTGAAGCGCATGATCTCGAGGAAGAGGTTGAGCTGTCCGCCCTCGTTGTCCTTGTCGATGGCGATGAATAGCCCTTGGTTCATCGCCGGGTGCAGTTTCTCCTCAAGACCCTCGATGAGAGGAGTCTTGCCGTAGATCATGCGTGCGCCGGTGTCGCGCGGGGTGCAGGCGGCCCCGATGAGCTGCTGTGCGACGTGCGAGTAGATCCCGTCCGCACCGACGAGGAGCGAGCCTTCAGAAGAGGACGTGCCATCAGCGAAGTGCGCGATGACACCTGTGGGAGTGATGGTGTAGGAACGGAAGTTCTTCTCGTAGATGGGTTCGGGGAGGCCTCGAAGTAGCGCAGTGCGCATCACTTGTCGGTCAACTGGGAGAGAGCCAGGTGAATTGGGCGGGCGGGCGGCATTGAGAGGGGCGGGTGGCGCTCTCCTAGGTCCAAAGTCACCAGGGTTCTTCTCTCCAGTCCTGGCGTCGAACGCTCCAAAACTGAGGAAGCCTGCCACTGGGTTGAGAGCGGCGGTGTCTTCAAAACCCTTGTAGACGTCTTCGGGGAGACACGCGTTCAGAGCGGTCAGTCCAGCTTCGTGAATACGGATGCGATATCCTTGGCGGCGAGAGTATGCCGAAGAGTCGCGTTCGTAGAGAATGAATGGGATGGAATGACGCTGAAGACCATGCGCGAGGGTGAGCCCACCAAGACCGGATCCGATGATGAGAACGGGTTTGGATCTTCAGAAGAAAGAAAATAGCGAGAGCATCAGTATACGAAATGCCGAAGTTATGAGCCTAAGCACTCACGGATTAGTAGACATGTCGACGATGACTAGAAATTGTCAAAAGCCTCGAAAACTCTGAGTTGGAATGAGCTTGGATGTTGCCAAACCCTCCTCTCGAAGTGGCTGGCATTTATATGTTCGTCCGATAGACTTTGCATCTGCTCGCAGCCGTTTCAGCCGTTGGTCGTCGTCATGATGAACGCGTTCCGAACGCTGTTCATCGAACCGTTTTCTTCAAGCGATCCAAGCGATCCAACGTGGCAAAGTCCGCAGGCAACGCGCGCGCGCCATTCGCTCGAGTTCGTCATCATCCTCACGCTCGTCGCAGTTCTCCCGACAACGGCGAGCGATCAACGCGAACGCCGTCTATTCAACCCGCAGTTCACGCAGATCCGAGGTTGTGTGGAAGAAATGCGAGGTGGGGGACATGGAGCGATCAGATCGTCTTTTCGTCGTCACGGTGGTGGTTGAGGAGAAAGAAGTGTTTGGTTGGGAGACGCGTCGTCGAAATTTTGAAAGGCATGGACTCGAAAAGAAGGTCGGCTGAAGCAAAGATCGTCTTCAATGGATAATGATGAAGAAGTTTGAAGGTGCGTTATCATGCTGTCGCTCTTTCGCCGTTTTGAAGAACGTAAGCTAGGTTTGGCTGGAAGGAAACACTGGCTGTACTGTCAACGCCAGCAGCGACGGGGTAGCTCGCACAACCTCTTCATCACGAAAATGTTGCGCCTTTGCTTCAGACACTTCAGAAGAATCTTGGGAGGGCTTATGGTCGAAGATCCCTGCGCATATGAAACGGACGACAGACACCCTCACGTACGAAGAAAGGATTCACGCTCTAATGAGGACCCTTGAAGAATAATATCTTCATTCAAGCATTGTGGTGAGTAAATACCGGAGTTGAATCTTTTATCACAGTGCAACTCGACGAATTCCACTCTCGCTAGGTGCTCGCACAATCGAAATCTAAAGTACCAGTCAAGCCGTCTTATTTCGACAACAACGTGCTATCGATCGAAAGGATTTCTCCCTCAACATTCTTCGCAAAAAAAAAGTTTGCCCGTCTCCACTTCAAGCAGCTGAGACCTGATGTTGGTCGTCCTTCCATGATTGCGAGGGATACTCGTTCGTCGATCTCAAGTTGCAAGTTTGCAGTACTTCTTCGAAGTTGTTCAGGGCCGGTTGCAACGCGTCGTCAGAAGTTGAGAAGTCGTCGACATTGACGTGCCGGCGACGTGGCGTTAATAGAAACGGATGCTTCGACAAGTCTGGTTTTCATGGCATAATTCTTCCGAAATCCTACTAATTAAGCTAAAATCTAAGTACCAGTAAAAGTGTTACGATATATTACTGTTATTGGAGAGAGATGACGAAGATTGATGAAATGGGTTTGACCTACAATATCCCTTCCCCCTCGAACGGCCAGTATCGTCGACATTCCGAAGACGCGTTCTCGATGTCCCGCCAGGTATATTTGAAGGTCGACGGAAAGGTGGCAGAATCCTCCGAATCGCCCTTCGTCATTTGCATATAACGCAAGATAACACCCACTTCATCGAGATCCTCGTTCTCATGGATCTCAATATAACCCGACTCCGACGTTCCGGGGCGATACAGGTACACGGCCTTGCTCCTGAAGTCGACCTTCATCGACTCTGCGACGTCCTGATATTGTTCCAGCAGCTTTGGGATGGCGAAGTAGTTTGAGGGGAGCATAGCATAAAGGAAACCATCGTAGTCGGGTTTCGCGCCAGCGTAAAGGACTTGTACCAGACGCGGTCCAATGTCCTGATCCTCTGCGCTCTGCGTGGCGCGAGTAAAGAAGTCGTCGGCGGTTTCGGGTAAGGAATTGACAGACATGACGAGCGACTCCCCTGGGGCACCATAGCAGATGGAAAACCGAAGTTTGTTGAAGGGGACGCCAGAATGATGTTCCTGCATTATTTGGAATAAGGTGGACATGTTCCGACGAATGTCGTAGCAAGCAAGATGGCTCAGAAAGAACCTATCGAGTGTAGATGAAGGCATGAAGACTATCAAAACATGGATTTAGTGAGAGAGTGGAGAAATCAACGTTCAAAACATTCACCAGTGTTAACGTCTTCGAGCTGCATGCATGTAAGTTTGTGATCGGACTGACGCCAGTCCATTGCTTGACACGACCTCGAGCAATAGTAAACTCGTTTGCATTTCTCGCACTTCTTCAACTCCTGAATCGGGAATATTCTGATGCACTGTCAAAGGCGAAAGATGTTGTCAGCCTTAGAAGTAAGAGCTATCAAATTTACAAACATATTCGCAGTGCAAAGTCCTTTCGGGCGATGGGATTCTCTTTTCAAGCCGAGACATGAAGACGGCGCGTTCCAATAGAGTGGACTGAAATTTCACCCACGAAGGAAAGAAAGGCAAGTCTTTCATCTTCTGTAGTGCTTCTGGCTTGATGGAGTCCAGAGCGCCGACAGCAGCGCGAACCACTGAGTAGTGAACGAGGTATATGGTAAGGGTGCGGATTATTCCTTCGAAAGTCTGTGTATCTTTGTCGCTTATGAGATGACGGTTGTCTAGCAACGCTGTAGTTCTTGTCAAGATTGACAGAAGACCGGCCTGAAGCGCCTCTATAGCCCAACGTATGCCTTCGGGATACTTAATGACCTTTTCCATGATCATCAGATACCCGAATATATTGACTTCATAGAGAAATACATCTAGTCTTGACCCAGTTGACCGAGATCCCTCTTGATAAACTGCACTGGTCACGACGGATACGACGTTCAGATCGAGACTGATACTTTGTAGGGTCTTATTTGAACACGGCATGAACGCCATCATCATGTTTAGATGAATAAGCGCAGTCATCCCTTTCCTGTATAAGACGTCATCTTTGGAAGTCTTATTATTTTTCTTCGTCATCGCTTTCAACTCGGAGATGAGAAGGGCGGCAGTATCGTTGTGGTCGCTGCCATTTTCTTCAATGATTAGATCAAAGAACACCGACTCGTTGATGGTAAGAAAGCGAACGTTTGCGCAGGAATAGAGCGCATCATGCACGATGGGATCGACGTGCCCGGGCTTCGATTCCAGAACAGTTGCCAGCCAGAAACGAATGGGAATCCGTATCATATCGTCGGCTTCGAATATCTTCCGCGCAATCGTCTTATTCATGGCGAGTGTTCGAAGACAGGAACCCATGGTCCGGATGTCCGCATCCAAAAGGGTGGAGTTCTTGCTCGAAGCGACTCTGACGCCCTCTTTTGTGAAAAGGTTTGATTTTGCGGAGCAAAGGCGAAGCATCTTGCAGACTACGTCCGAGTTCTTCAGTATCAGGTTTTCCAGAGTTCGGGGGGATGATCGTCTCGAGGGAATCAGGTTGCGGATGCTGGGATCGTCGCGGTCAAGAAGATCCAGCGCCAAGCTTGCAATAGACCACATGAGTGCTTCTGCGAGCTCCAGATCCTGTTCCTCGCTAGAGCAGCGTAGCAGAAGCACTTCCATCGCAGTTTGGCGTAGGTGTGCAGCAATTTTGCCAATGGCGGCAGGGATCGTAAGGACATGTTTCCGCGAACCCCCTTTCGCTAGGTCAAGAGCCTTGCGTCCAACGCAAATCGCCACACATTGTTCAGCGTTCGTGATTTTAATAAGAATACCTTAGTTTGCTCACCTTCCGAGGATTCCTCAACCAGTCTTCAGCTGCTTCCTTCAAGTTGGACCGCGACATCATTCCCAACTCTTGTGCTCGACGGCCCTCCAACTATTCAACTTGACATTAGCGAATCGCCGTATCGTGGTTCCGCACGCCCTATCCGAATTCCTTCGACAAGGATACAGGTCGGAGAAAAGTGTACCACTGTCGAAAATGTGTGCAATGAGGTGAAAGTGTGCAGAAGAGGTGACCACGTGACGCTGAAAACTGTTGAGGTTCCCGGGCCGGATCGTGCCGGAAAAGGGGCTCGACTGCGAATCAGTGCGATTTTCTTCAAAAATTCCATTCGATTACACTCACTGGCAGTTCTACTACTTCTAGTGGTCCCCGAACGCTTGAATGAATATCTTTTGTGTTACTCCAAAACGTAAGGGCAATACATCTATCATGAGCGACTTAAAAGAGTGTTCCTTCATCATCTAACTCCCAGTCGCGACGACAATCCAAAGCCACCTTATCTATGTCCTTCCAACTATATTTATAAGTCAAAGGAAAGAGGACGGGAGGCAAATAATCCCCACTCCCCATTGTTCCCAACCGCATGTGACTCAAGATCGCGCCCACTTCGTCCCTATCCTCAGTAATTTCGACGGCGTCCAAGTCTTCATCCAAGTCACGGTCGTACAGTCGACACCACTCAGGCCAGTAACGAAAATTGCTCCTAAATCTCGAACGTATGACCGGTGTCATAACGAGCTCCTTCAATCGATCCTTAACCTTGGGGACGCTAAAGTAGACTTCAGGTATGATGGAATAAAAGGAGCGAGTACATCGAGTTATTCCTCCAGCGTAGAATACCTCAACCAGACGTGGTAGAGGTTGATCTTTTGCCTGACGAGCTACTCGGGACAAAAGTCCCGGGGATTCCTCGGAAATGCGTGCCAGGGATATGACGGTCTGTTCCCTCGACTTTTGATAGTAAATGCGAAAACAAAGTTCGTTGACTGGGATGCCAGAGTACCGCACTTGTATTATTTCCGCCAGAGCGCGTGAGTATCGACGTATGTCATAGCATGCGAGGTGACTCATGAAAAACCTATCCGTCGTGGATAAAAACATGGTGCCTGTGTCAAACGTAAACAAGAGAGTTTAAGTATCGATTTTGAAACACTTACTATCATTATCTGCTTCGAAATTTGCGCATGTTACTTTATGGTCTGACTGGCGCCAGTCCAGTGTCTGACACTTCTTCGAACAGTAAAATGTCCTTCTGCATTTCTCGCATTTTTTGAGTTCCTGGAGCGGGCGAATTTCGAGACACTGTAAAAAGCGGAAGATTAACTTAGTCTGCTATTATAAAGTCGAGAGCAAATGCAAAATTCACTGACAAAATCGCAGTGCAGTCTCCTTTCTGAAGATATGATCTTCTGGCCTAGTTGAGACATGAAAACGGCACGTTCCAGAAGAGTGGAATGGAATTCTATCCATTCATAGAAGAATGGGACCTCATTCAGCGCACCAAGATCCTCTCGTTCAACGGGCTCAATAGCGTTTACTGCAGCTCGAACCACAGAGTAGTGAACAAGATAGAGCGTAAGGCTGCGAATTGTTGCTCGTAAGTTCCTCGCGTCCTTTTCATGGAGCGGGCGACCGCCGCTACGGGATAAGTTAAGAATCGCTGTGATGATCGAAAGAAATCCAGATTGAATAGCTATTACGGCCCAGCGAACACCGTCGCGAAGTTCCAGGAGGTGCCCTATGATTGATATATAAAAGAATACACCGGATTGCCATGGTTCATCATTTGGTTCATCAAGCTGGATCCGTTTGCCAACAGCGTGTGTGAGGATAAGCAACTTGTTGGAAATGGAGTAGGTGTTGTGTATTGATCCTTCCAAGACCAGCATGTACAGCGTCATGTTCAAGTTGATAAGAGCAGAGAACCCCTCTCTGTATGAAATATCCAGCTTCGCGTCCCTAAGTTTCGTCTTTGTCATCGCCTTCATTTCGGATACAAGAAGAGTTTCGATGCCGTAAGCATCCCCACCGTTCTCCTCGACGAGCATATGGAAGAATCTCGAATCATCTTCCTGGATCGGCGGGCCTGCACAGGCGAAGAGGATTTCATGTACGGCGGGGTCGACTTCTCCAGGTTTCGATGCCAGGACGCTCGACAACCAGAAGCGAACTGGGATTCGCAACATTTCAGCGTCCCCGAATATCACGGGCGACATCGCCTGGTTCATGCAGAGTACCTTCAGGCACGCCCCCGTATCCCGAAGCTGTAACTTCAACGCTGTTGGGTCCAAGCTAGCACCGGCAACTTCAATACCGTCTTTGCTGAAGAAATTTGATTTCTCGGAGTAAAGGCGTAACATTTTGCAGACCACTTTTGAGTGTTGGATGATTAGCCGTTCCAGATTCTGAGTATGAGTGGGTTGGTGTGATGGCTGTAGATCTGGCATTAACCACCCGATACAACTCAGCAGAGCTTCTGCGAGTTCGAAGCTTTGGTCCTCTTTGGACACATGGAGCAGAAGCACTTCGAGTGCGTTATGACGGAGGTGGGCGTAGATATTGCGAATGGTTGTAGGGATAGCAAGGACGTGTTTTCGAGAACCGCCTTTTGCCAGGTTAATTGCCTTGTATAGATGATGGTATTGAATGTCAAGAATATCTGAAGATGTTCATGCTTACTCACTTTCCTGGGGTTTTTCAGCCAGTCTTGAGCCTCCTTCGAGACTGTCGTCATTCTGATCGCTGGCGATGTCGGATTCCAGCTGGAGACTCGAATTTGTGACAGTAAATCACCAAGTTATCGACGTAAGGTACTCGTTCGATCGTTCAAGTTTGACTGCAGAAGGATTTCTACCTCAGTCTATGCGGACAAGACAATCGATATGATCTCGACACGCAAGCTTGACGACTCTAAATGTGTTTCGCGTTTTGCCGATGTAACGAGGCACGATGAATTGCCACCGACTGGGAATGCAAATTTCTGCTTTCCCTCTCATCGTCGAGTTCCGAGTCGTCGTCATCTGCGGTTCATCATGGTCAACGCGGGCGGTCAGAAGCTCGGATGTCCAACCGTTTATTCAGACTAGTGTGCGTGGTAACGACCTTACAGTAGGACCGAACGGGTCGTCTTTTCGTCGTGACGCCGGTTGAGGAGAAAGAAGCATATCAGGCTGGATTGGCAGACGCGTCGTCAAAGGAAGCTTGAAAGGAACATAGGAAAGGTTGGTTTGGAACGCAATCCATCTCACAAGGGTTACGGTACAATGGTTTTCACGGTGCGTAGGAATGCTTTGCGTCTGCATCGTCTTGAAGAACTGAGATTTCCACCAGGTTACTGAAGTTGAAAGCGGTTGACAAGCACTCGCGCGCCGGGGTTTTCGTTACATTCCACCACGAGCCCCATTAAATAAAATCTCCAAACCAATACTACGATGGAAACTGTCACAATTACATCCTTCATCACCACGTATATCGCGACCTTCCAGTCGAAACGTGGTAAATCACAGTTCTCGCAATTGTATTGCACCGGGAGCCCACATCGCCAGCTGTGTCCTCAAGAACACAAGTCACTTCGCATCCAAACGAACGCCAAATTCGACACTCCGTCCGAGCTACAATCTCGGCGCGTTCAATGTCGCTTGCTAGGTACTCGCACCATCGAGGATTGAAGAATTTGTCAAACGACCACAAATCGACGCAATATTTGGTCGATCGGTGGGGTTTCTCCTCCAGCATTCTTGGCATATCGACCAGAGAAGCTTTCCATCTCCATCG
This sequence comes from Schizopora paradoxa, assembly GCA_001020605.1. Classification (NCBI taxonomy): domain Eukaryota; kingdom Fungi; phylum Basidiomycota; class Agaricomycetes; order Hymenochaetales; family Schizoporaceae; genus Schizopora; species Schizopora paradoxa. The sequence goes on from KQ085948.1 coordinate 136,346, forward strand.
TCGAGAGACAAAGGCTGGGAGGGCAATCGACCTCCCATAATTGCAAGAGAGACTCGTACGTCGATCTTGAGTTCATAGAAAGGAAGTCGACGCGTGAGGAGTTCCTAGAACCGGTCGCAACAAATCAGAAAAGACTGTAAATTGTCGCAATAAATATTCCTTACGTATACGACCATGCCGAAAGCCCATATATCAGTCATCATAGTGTGCCTACCCTCCGCATCGTCGTCGCTCAAGAGCTCGAGGGCCATCCATCTCGTCGAGCCCTTGACGTTTGTCGACGTCGTACTTGAATTTGTTGTGACGATTCGTGATATTCCAAAATCCGCAAGTAGTGGCTCTCCTGAGTCTGATATGAAGATGTTTTCCTAAGAAGATCATGAAGTAAAAAAATGTCCATTATATAGCTTTTGGGAACACATACGCATTTCAGATCGGAGTGAACAATATTTTGGTCGTGCAGATACGATAATCCCGCCGCAATCCCTCTCGTCTTTATGAAAAGAACTGTCAGCGCAATAAAACGATCAAAAGAGAATTGATGAAAATACCATCTGCGTGATCGGAACGTTCGTCCTTTCTTCGATGTATTCACAAACCGAACCATGGATCATCCATTTCGATACAAATGCGGGGTACTCCCCGAACATAACATATCCAAGCAATGGAAGTATATTCGGATGAGATAAATTAGACCAGACCCTGAGCTCTCGAAAAATTATCTGTCAATTTCATTCAAGTTGATCAAGGTGTTTGCTTCAGGACAGAATTATAGCGTCTGCTCACTTTTGAGACATTCTTGTTCCTGTATATGTGGAAGCGAAGCCGTTTGACTGCGACATATATGTTATCATGTCTCCTCGACTTCGCTTTGAAAACGTCACTCGAGCCACCGTGGGCATGGAAGTGTTCAGTCTTGTCATAAATAATAAAATATCATTGGAAAGGTCGATACTGCGCAGGCCCTCGAGTAGACGTCTCAACTGTTCTTCATAGGAAACCTCTCTGTCGTTGGAGATATTTAGCTATGCAGTGGGTTGTGCGCTTAGCGTAATAATAAGATACTTACGGCTTCTGGACGGAAATGTTCAAAGTACTTGCGAGCTGGTTCCCATTGGTATCGGGCCATTTATCACTCGGGAAACATCTTACTGTGGTGACAGTAAGGGGGTTAGACGGATTAACAGAACTTCCAACTTCAGAAGGCCTGGATTCCGATGAAATTGGACCGTTATGTGGCGCCACCGAGTCGTGTGATAGAATCATGTTCACCCTAACGTTGTTTGGGGGAGAAACACGTCCCTCGTTCGATTGCCAATCATGCGACGCCTCGTCTGATAGGCAGGAGCTTAGATTGTGATGATTGTCCATTATCGGGAAGGGATCAAATTCCTCAATCCATTGCTCCGTCGACAATCGAAACCACCAGTGGAATTCATCGTCGAAGGGAGATTCGTCGTCGAAGGAAGATTCATGTTGCTTCAAATTCGATGAAGTCAGATAGAGTGCCGGTGGGGAACGAGGGGGGCTGATTGTAGGCAGATAATGACGAGCTGGCGTCGTTGGCAAATCAACGAAGCTCGAAAACCAATCAGGTTTTGAGACATTCGGCGCGTTTGAATCTGCATTGGAATCAAGATCAACATTCCCCTGTCCAAATATCAAAGATGAGGGTTGATTTTGTAGATAGGTGTTCTGACGCGAAACCGGTGCAGAGGTTTGCTCCCAAAGGTGACGAGACTGACCGTCCCTCAGGCGTTTTTCGGAGATTCGAGGAAGTTCTTCGATCGACAGTCTGGCGTGAATCTCCCGTTTAACCAGCGTATCTTCCTCTTGTTGTATTCTAGCCTTGATCCCCGCTACATCTCGGAGATTGTCGTCTTGTGCGCACGAACGCAATACTTCATCTTCTCCTACAACAGCCTTAACCCTCTCGAACGCCTCCGCGAGTTGCCAGTGATGCGAGTCGACGTTGTCCCTCGTCAGTTTTCTCCGCACTTTTCTTCTGAAGTTGGTCTCACAATCGTCACGGTCTTCGTCTTCAGCCACCATTGAGGAATTTGTCAGCTTTTCCAGATTCTTAGCTGTCTGTCGAGAGGACTTTGGTCTCATTGTAGCCATATATGTCCCATAAAAAGAGGTGCAAGAGAATGTGTTGTCTTGACAACGTTGGGATTGGCGACACGATGCAATGAATGGCGAGTGAGTGCGATGGTATTCGAGACACAGACAATCAAAGGTCTTTCATCCGGAAGAGAACCGCTGCATTCCCGTCCGGGTCACAGTGTCCGAGTCGTTGATCGATCTACGAATTCGTTGATCTGCCAGTGGAGAACCATTGTCAGCATATACATGTACTTTGGGTCTCTCGACAGACTCTGCGACGTATGATGATATGACGTACAAGACCGTGGCGCGAGAACTCGTCCAAAAGAATCCAGTATCGGTCAGGATTCTTTGACTCGAAGTTGACTTTGGTTGTTATAATCCGCTACCTCCTGACAATCTCCAAGTGTATAGGGGCAACTCAACAGGCTGGAACAGAGCAAGGCAATATGATGAGATTACTCGGCATTAGTGATTGACATAGTGGGGAAAGCATAAGTTTATTGCTTACGAAGGTTTATCAGCGTAGAGATATGGATTCGAGGTCGTGGTGAGATGGGGAGATGGGGGCGCTCGAGATTTCGCAGCCTCGCAAATCACGCCAGTTTTCACTGGTAAAACTTTATTTAGCGTGGGCAATCAGAGCGGCGTGGAGGCTTGAACATGAATGAGACGGAGATGCCAGAGATCTCTGATAGATTAAAATAGGGATGTGAGTACCCTTGCACGCCTTGCACGGCCAGGCCGTCCCTACGACTTCATCAGGTTCTCATCTCTCCTCTCCTTCAATCGCTTTGAAATTTGAAATCTTCAAAAGACTAATGGCGACGACGTTTGGAGCCTTTTCGACCAAAATTTCTTACGTAATGACGAAGTGAATCATCTCGACGGTGCCGAGCCTTCTCATATTTTTAAATCGTCGCCGTTCTAAGTTCTTTTCGTTCGTTCTCCCCCCATCGACCTCGAACACCAGCTCAAGTCGAAAATCACAATAAAAAGTTTCGATGTCCACACCATCCTCAGAGTCGGTGAGCATAGACGGCTGCCGAACAATTCGATGCACGACGGAAGCATCTTGGAAAGATCTCAAGTCGCCCATCCGCCTCGGCCCTCTCGATCAACTCGTCGACGCTACGATCCCAGTCGCCGTCGTTTTCGCTTACTCGCAAACTCAAAGCAAACCAAAGGAAGAGCTAATCCCCCTCGATCGTCTCGAGAAGTGTATGTCAGCTCTCCTTGATCACTACCCCCACCTCTCCGGACGCCTTCAGATCAACGAGATCGACGGGACGCCAGAAATTGCGCGCATCGGTACAGGTGTGCACCTCTTTGCTGCAACTTGTAGCGAGAGGCTTGATGCGTTCCAGACTACTTCGGGTCATGGACGTATCATGAGCCTACCAGGTGCGGGCAACGCGCTCCTCGCGCCTTTCGACCCAACACTCGAAGGCGTCTGTCACGATCCCGTTTTTGCCATCCAGCACACACGTTTCGCGTGCGGTAGCGTCGCGCTCGGCGTGAGGACCCTCCACAAAGTATGCGACGCCGACGGGTTCTTCCAGTTGGTACGCGACCTCGCTGAGCTCTATCGTAGTGGATCCAGCAGTTTGTCCAATCCACCCCATTACCGCTCGTACTTGTCCGAGTTGACTGTGGATAATGTGACGGCGGAGGAGAAGGAGGCGGTCCTCGCCTACCAACCGCCTTTGTTTTACGTCGAATCCTCTTCGAGTACCTCGATGTGGGCTCCCACCGACCCTTCGCCAATCCCTCAGCCTCCGACCATCGGGAGGTTCGTGCGCCTTTCTTCTAAGGAGCTGAGTGCTATCAAAGCCGCCGCAACCAACCCCGATCGTCCAGACAGCTGGGTATCCACCTTCGAGGCACTCTCAGCACACATCTACCACCACATCCACCGTGCGCGCCTCCGTCTCCGCGAAATCGAGCCCAAACACGGGGAGCTCTCCCCCACCGATTTCCTCACCCCCCTCAACGTCCGCACCCGCCTCGGGCTTCCCCCGAAGTACTTCCCCAATGCACTCATGATCTCGTACGGCAACATCCCATCCGACGTCCTCGAATCCGGCCCACTCTGGAAGGTTGCTGAGTTCCTTCACGACTTGACGCGCAACCCGTCTGGCCTTGCATCACAGGAAGACATCGTCCGCGCCCTGAAGTGGATCGCGTTGCAGCCGGAGAAGAGGAGGATTAGGCAGGGGTTTAGATATGGGACGGGGAGCTTCATGATCAGCCAGTGGAACAAGTTCGATATGTACGAGGGGACTGTCTTCGACGTCGCGCCGACTCTCGTTTCCCCGCCCTTCACGCCAATATCGCTCATAGACGGATTGCTTTATTTCTTGCCAACCGAGGATCGGAGCGCCAACGCGGATTTGGGAGCGATCGATGTGGTTCTCCCGTTGAGCGAACCAGTCTGGGATGTCCTTGACAGCGATAGCGAGTTTCGCAGGTTTCGAGACGCATGAAAGCTTGTGGATCCATCTCGCCAATTGTGACTATATCTGTCGCTGGGAAAACATTTGCAACTGTCAAATCGTGTCGCTGTAAAAAAGATGCCTTCCAATTATGCATGTGATATAATACACCTTGAATCCAGATTCTGCGCCCGTAAGAAGTGAATGAAACTAACTGATCAACTGAAGCGTTCAAGAGCGACTTTCTCTTCAAAGTCGCGCCACCGGAGTTGAGGAAGGAAGATGTGATTCAACCCACGAGATACATTCTTCGATTAGCTTCTCTTTGACGCCGTTCGGTTCATTGTGCAGTTCGTGGAAACCGCCCTAGAAGAAATCATGAGTTTTGCGTCGAGAGTTACAAATATCTAGTGGGATGACCTCGTATATTGACAGCTTCTTGTCGGAAGCGACAATCTTCTCAATAAATAGGTTGCTTGCCATCGGAGAAGTAACCTGAAAAGCGAAGAAATAAGTTCACGATTTGAGAGATTGACTAGACAAATCATACCTCGTCCGCAGATCCGTGGCAGATGAGGACCTAATAGCAAGTTTGAGAATTTAAAGGCAAAAAATTTTCATTTTTGACGCACTGGGAGCCTTTCGGGCCAGCTCTTATATTGAGATTTCAAAATAGCGTCTCCCTAAATATCGAATTCAACAATCAATGATAAATCATTTGACGTCGGTGCGTACCCGGTCGAACATGTCGCTGATGCACTTTAAAGTCGCCTTTTCCTTGACAAGTGGGTCTTTTAGATACGCTGCATTGCATTCGGCGTCGTGTGTGAGGAGCTGAAAAGATTTTTAGTTCATATCATTGCAGCATAGACTGTTTGAAGCTCACATCCGCCTTGACAGGTGCGGGGATGGTCATGTTCGGAAGGACGTGACTCATCAAGCCACCCGGTGCTCTCAGCAAGGGTGAGGTAGGATGTGTCTGTTGGATGAGAGGTGAGGTAGCAATGACGCCTGATAGAGAGGAAACCGTCGGTTCGAATTCCGGTCTGCTAGCAAAGGACAACACGAGTCCACCTCCCTTTCAAACGACATGATTCGTTGATCTGATTTATGGACCGTTGTGAATATAACGCACCATAGAGTGTCCCATTAAGAAAGTAGGGACAGAATCCATCCCAATTCGAGCAGCTTTGATAGCCCATTCACAATCCTTTGCCTGATCCTCATCACTCGTCTTCCCATACGAGCTGTCTTTGCTTCGATGTTGCTTGTCCTCCGCCGTCCGTCCAAAACCGCGTTGGTCAAGGGTGAACACAGAGATGCCCCGGTCCCTCCAGGAGGGAAAGACATGCTCGTAACGACCAATGTGCTCAATGAACCCGTGCATGAACACGAGAAGCGCCTTTGGCGTTGACGTTGGGGTGTAGCGTCTAGTGTAGAATATCGTGTTGCGAGGGCCGGCGAGCCACGATTCTGAGTATGGCGTATCTGTCATCTTTGAGAAAAAGCGAGATGTAATTCGGAAGCTAGGACGACGTCGTGGTCGTAAGGCAAGATGCAAGACAGCGTTCATCGTCGGCTGCTTTACAGCCACGCGTCGTGCAATGGGGACGCGTCAACGGGAGCTTTCGCGGGTTTTCTTCAACCACGACGCGACTCGACGACGACGAGAAACGCTTTCAAGGTGAGAAATGTCGTTTCAATTCGGAAGATCTGCTACTGAAGTCATTTTAAGTAGAGTTTAGATGTCTTTTATCGAAGATTCATTAAACATGAGGCCCGAACGTTGTCGTGGTTGACGGATTCGATTCAGATGAAGCAATCTCGCAGCAAAGATCCAGAACACGCGAAAGAGTCGCGTTTACAACGCGTATTCGTACCGCTGTAGTTGAGAGGATATACAACTAACGACACCTACACCTTTCAACGACGACACTGTCGATCACGACACCTTCAGGGATTGGCGGCACCTTCAGGAAAGATTCGAGTATCGCGACACCTTGCGATAACGTGATTAATTCGCGCTTTGGAATTGTTTGGCCACCTGTAGCTAGAAAAACAATGGTAAATAAATAATAAATGTTGCGATCTTGACCGACGCGCTGTCCATCGCCTGGAGCAGACAGCGATGGCTTTATCATCTGTGCCACCATGTCTGCGACACCCCCTCGTTTTCAGCTCCTCCAAACATGTTCCTTTCGCGGATACGGTGCCCCATGAAGTGCTGGAACGCTTTCGGGGGGAGGTGAGAAATGAATAGACTGTAATCTTTTCAATAACTCACCATTCTGACCGCAGATGTTCTGCGATGAGTTTGTGAAGAGGAACGCACACCTGCTCCTCACGACTGAGTGGGTTAAAGACGCTCAACTGAAGGCCTTCATGGCTCGGGAAGGTTCAAGGTCGTGTTCGAGAAGCCCGACATGCAGTGCCACCAACGACCTCAAGTGCAAATCCGTTGACAGCGACCATCAGTTTGAAGTTGGCGAAGGACCGAAGGTGCGCCACCGACTTCGAACGGTCGAAGCGCTCCCAAGCGCTCGAGGACCCGCGGTACAGTAAGGAAGAAATGGTAGAGGAGGGAGCGCTTCTTGTCCCGTCCCCCGAAGCGCGACCGTCCGTGCGCATGCGGACGTGCTTGGACCCGGAAGGCGAAGAGGTATTCGAGATCCTTTCCTCAGATTCGGAAGAAAGCTTGTCGGAAAGCAGGTGCGAAGTTCGAAACATGAAGAATTCAATGTAAATACTGACTATCTATATTACGCTCGATTCGAATCGTTCGAGAGCTTGAAGAGGTTGTCTCCTAGTGCGTGCCACTCGTTCTACTTCAATCCTATTTAATTGATTGCTTTTTACTTCAAGGGAACCATGCCACGCCCGGAGCACTCGCAAACCCCCATGCCTGCGCCATTGCATTGCTATAACCCTATCGGCGACGACTGCCAGGGTGGCAACTCTGGCTGCCCTCCCAACTACGCCCCTCTCGTGCACCTTCTTTGACTTTCGATGCCGGAAGCTCTTGTCTTCCGCCGCTTTCTAGCGCAGCACCCGCACCCTCCTCCGCTCTAACTGATCCTCTGGGGCTCTTCTACGCCCCTCAGGATCAATACGACTTTCTCATGAACACACCAGCCCAACTTGAACTTGAAGGTCAATCCACCTGTTCGTACAGTTACTTGGCATTTCACTGTCATTCATTCGGTCTATTAATTTTCTTTGGGCCTTTGGCACACGTTCTAGTTTTCGAGCGTTACATCTGTGTCATTCCACTAGTATTGTTATACATCATACTATCAATACAATTGCTATCTTATACTTCAACACTTCTGTCTTTTTTCAACGAGTGGGCAGTCCGAGCACGGGTGTGAAGGTGTCGCGACGGCCGAACCGAACCTTTCGAGGTGTCGTGTCAGCCGAAGGTGTCGTTTGCGAAGGTGCCGCGGGCGACCGTCGTAGGTGTCGGGAGGTGTCGATCCCCTGTAGTTGAAGAGGTGCGCCCCGTATACGCTTATGCAGTAGAAACGAGGCTAACTCGCACTGTTAGCCCCCATCTTCCGACCAACGGCAAGGATGAAGAACTCGTATGCACTCTCAGAAGTCCCAACGATACGCGATATGTATGAGAGAGGAGTGCTGAAATCTCAGTCACATGTGGATACCGTCTCGATATTGTGCGTCTTCCTTTTCTGTTCGTTTAGTCAAAATATTCACGTTGAATGGTTCAGTCAAGGAGACATTACGAAACTCAACGTCGACGTGATCGTCAATGCAGCGAAGGCAGACTTACTAGGTACCCGATAAAGATCTCTGACTTTTATCATGTTTCTGACGTGGCTGTTTGAAGGAGGGAAAGGAGGTGCGACTTTTACGCCATTTATTGCGACTTCTCATCTGAACGAATTCAACAGTCGACGGTGCGATTCACGCTGCAGCAGGTCCTCAGCTTCGATCAGAGTGTTCGTAAATGCTACTTTGTGCTTCAATATTCTCGAACTAAATCACGTTCAATAGGCCGCAAGCTCAAAGGTTGTTCCGTCGGCGACGCTAAGATCACAAATGGTTACGAACTTCCTGCGTGAGTGAAGCTTTATCTTCTTATCGAAGAATACTGACAACTGTACTCAACAGGAAATATGTCATCCACACCGTTGGTCCTATCTATTCTTCTCGACATTCGGCCACTTGTCAGAACGAACTCGCATCCTGCTACCTCACGTGCCTGGAACTTGCAGTCCAACACGGCTTGCGAACCGTTGTAAGTCTAATTCTATCCAGTAACTCATATTATCCGGCTAAAATGTCTTCGGAAGGCATTTCCAGCAATCTCGACGGGGATCTACGGATACCCGCTTGAAGAGGCGACCCACGTTGCTCTAGCGTCCACGAGACAGTTTCTGTACTCTAAGGCGGGCCGGCAAGTAGGAACTTCGATGCTCTATCTCTTCTACAGCGCGACTAAACACCCGACCTTCTGTAGCTGAAACGCGTGGTATTCGTTGCTTTCGATGACAAGACAAATAAAGTCTATGAGTTGAGTTGGGCGATCCAGACTCGAAACCAATACTTATTGACGCTACTTCAACAGATCCTTGATTCCACAGTACTTCCCGTATTCCAATTGAGCTTTGTTAGCTGGTGTGGACCTATTGCCAATACATTTTCTTGTTTCACTATGCGAATCTTAAGGTCTTCGGAAAGCTCGCTTTTCCTGTCTGATTTCTAGCCTTACTGAGCAGTTCAATGACGCACCTCGGAGGACTCCAAGGTTCACAGCTTATAGTAAGTGGGTTCATCTCACGATGCGAGTAGTTCGCATGCTTTACGCAATTTATAGACGTTCATACGGAGTGCCGGGTACACGCCTGCTCCAGCCCACTCAATACTAAACGCTCATCACTTCATCCATCCCACTGGAGTACCTTGGATTTGTACTTGCTGAACCAGCCAATTCGTCAAAATGCGACGCATCAGAAGCAACATGAACGACAATGTCCAGGTGACATCGACATTCTGGAACGAAAGGATCGAAGTCATACGCACTGGTGCATTGCCGTCGATGTATCTACAAATGAAGGACACCGGCCGCTGGGATTGCTTGAAGCTTAAGTGGAAGCCCGGCGACCCTAATAAGCCGTCATTATAACCATCTTTCCCTCATTTTACTATGGCTGATATAGGTCAAACTCTAGACACCAGTTCTGGTAAGCATCTCTCATTCTGGGATCTTATCGCTATGTACTGAAACGATAAACTTGACCAGGGACTCTGACATTGCAAAGTGGCTCGAAGCCGCCTGTTACATTCTAGCCAAGAAACACGATGCGAGGCTGAGCCAACTCGTCGAGGAAGCAGTCTCGATGGTTCGAAAAGCACAATGGGAGGATGGGTATATTAACACGTACTTCAGCGTGCGTAATGCCATATCACACTCCCGTCGACTTTATTACTGAATCTCAATCTAAAGGTCGTTGAACCGGGAAAGAGATGGACGAACATCGCGTACGTACCCACTTACACATCTTATACCTCACATTTCAACTCCCTTCTATACTAGATGGATGCACGAAATGTATTGTGCGGGCCACCTTTTGGAGGCAGCAGTCGCGCATCATGCGTACAGTGGTTCGAGAAGGCTGCTCGATCCGATGCTCAAGTACATGAAGCATATCGATTCTAACTTCGGACCCGAGGAGGGAAAGAGAAAGGCGTAGGCTGTTCCTATCTTCGTCGAATACATGTACTGAACGTTCTGGCTTTCTCAGTTACCCGGGCCACGAAGAGATCGAGCTAGCTCTGATAAGAGCGTTCGAAGCAACCGGAGAAGAATTCCTGGCCAACCTCGCTGTGTATTTCATACGTGAACGCGGTCAAAGAAGGGAAGAAGGCCATTACTATGACATTGAGGCAAAAGCGCGAGGAGAGGCACCGCGACCAGGTCCCGGCCGCGGCCCTCCGTACTCATATCATCAAGCTGACAAGCCCATTCATGAGCTCACCTCGATCGAAGGTCATTCAGTTCGTGCCACGTATGGGATTTTCTTAGCCATACGTGTTTGTGTTTGATATTTGATTTATAGGTACTGGCTGACAGGAGCCGCAGGAGTGGCAAGGATCACGGAAGATGAGCAGCTTTTTGAAGACGTATATCGTCTTTGGTTGTCTACTACCGATCGGAAGATGTACGTTACGGTGAGTGCCTGCGCCGCAGCTTCTGAAGCACATATTCGAATATTTTCTTCTCGCTGTAGGGTGGTCTGGGTGCAATGCCTGCATGGGAGGGCTTTGGTCCTGATTATTACCTTCCGAACGAGACTGGTGAGCTGCCTCCCCTATTTCAATTACAGTATACTCTAACAAATTATTTCGCTAGGCTACCTGGAAACATGCGCGGCGGTCGCATTGGTTTTCTTCGCGCGTCAGATGCTTTACATCGACCCCCGTAACGTGCAGTACGCCAACGTCATGGAGCTCGCTCTGTACAATGCCGTTCTCGTTGGCATCGCTCTTGACGGAAGGACATTCTTTTATGAGAACCCGCTGGCAACGATTGGAAAATACTATGCGAGGTCCAACTGGTTCGAATGTTCTTGCTGTCCTGCAAATGTTCGTTTCTTTGTCATGAAAAAAATTTGAGATGAACTATACTCATTCGCATTGTCTCTATAGGTTGCGCGTCTCATCTCTTCCATCGGTGATTACATCTACACTGTCGACGAGGACGATACGATTTGCGTTCATCTGTATATCTCGTCAAATGCGACGCTAAGCTTGGCGTCTGGCGGAACGGTAAAGATAGAACAGAAATCGAACGGCCCATGGCAAGGAGGTTCCACATTTACCGTGACTAGCGACAACGATAACCCGGGAGAGGATATTCTTGTCGACTTGCGAGTCCCACCTCGAACGAAGGGCTTCAGAATCACCATGGTGAGTCTTCCTTCATGCTACGCGGTCCCCAATGCTCACTATCTCATAGACTTCAGACGAGCTCCCGGATACTTTCAAAGTCAAAAATGTATCTCCAGGCCTCTATCGCATCTCACTGCGCGCCAGCCAAACCACATTCAAAGCTCACTTCGACTTCGAACCCGTCCAAATCACACCTCACCCTCTTGACTTAGAAAATAGAAACTGCGTCACGATCGCACGCGGGCCGTTCATCTACTGCGCCGAGACGGTTGACAACGAAGACTTTGACGACCTGCGGGCGATTCGCGTCCCAGAAGACGCCGAGTTCGAGGAGATCTCGATGGAAGAGAAGATTACGCGCTTCCAGAGAGATGGAGGAGACGACGAGGCGTGGAACGTTGCACTGAAGGATGCCGTACTTCTCCGTGCACGCGTTCGCTGCGAGGACTCGGTTGCTGATATGAGGGACTCGACGATAACCTTGGTGCCGTACTTCATGTGGGCGAATCGAGGGAAGTCTGATCTTCGCGTCTGGCTACCTCAAGCTTGAAAAAATAAAAATGCAGAATTTTTCGAATAATAATAGTAAGCGTCTTTAGCGCACAAATTGTATATCTCTACGTGGTAAAGAAGATCGATGCATTGTCCTCTTCATGCTAGACCGAACGCTACCCTTTCCTCGTTATTCCAATGGAAGATTGGGAAAGGATGCGCTTCGGTGTTGAAAACGAACTTGTCCATCGGAAAAGGGTCGTGCTCTAGGAAGAGGAGGTAGAGGTACTTCCAGGTCTCAGCCAGCGCGTAACTGTGCACCAAATCAGTAATCATGAGACGAAATGAGACCATCGCGTACCTTGGCATCTCATCTAGTGGTGTCGGTTTGTCTGGTCGTCTACGATCGACTCCTATTACGCTGGTATACCCACTCCTCTGACGACAGTGATCCTCGATTGCGAGGAAGATGCTCCAGGCGCGCTCGCGCCAGATGTTTTCGCCTGTTGTGCGATAGAGAACGTATAATGATTCTATGGTCTACGATTGTTCATTCCATCAGCCGAATGCAGCTAAGTATATGGCGGAAAAACTCACCTCGGGTCGTAGCAGGTACTTTGACGTGAGCACAAAATAATCCTTATCTTCCGTGCTTGCGTCAGGCATCGGCTGCGCTGCCCCCTTTCCATCCCCAACCCCCGGAGCATCACCAGCTCCTCCATCTCTCCTCCACTTCTCTACAGCGGCCATCCACGGCATGTGCATATCCCTAACATCCTCAGACCGATCGCGCCATGACCGCCCGAACACGACCTCCTCGGGTGCGAGCCCGCTCGGCTGGTCCACGTACATCAACCAGCAGCTGCGCGCGAGCCCACGCGCGGCGAGCATATGCAGGTCGAGCTCCGCCTTCATTGTCGAGTCTGCTTCGGAGCGCAGGGTGTGCGCACCGAGCGCGAGAAGACCTGGGAGGAAGCAGGAGAGGTGTTCGAATTTGCGGCTGGGAACGACAGTAGGGTCAGAGTCGGAGTCGCGTCCACCCGGCTTGGAGGATGTGGGGGAGGGGACGCCGTAAATGTCCGTCACGTAGAGGATATCGCGATTAGGAGAAAGGAAGAGGAGGTTCCTGACCATGCCAGCGGCTGCTCTAAGATCTAGTATAAAAGGAAGGTTAGAAAAGAACATTCTGACGCGAAAAAAGCTGCATACACATATCACGCAACGCTACTTCTGTTCTCCCGGACATGATATATTGCTTGAGAAGATACTCGTACTAAGACCATAATAATCGCCTCGTACGCAGATGAAGGGTGGAAGTACTCACTCCGCTATCCGCAAGTGCACCAATGGTAATATGATCTGAACTTCCTTTAATAAAGTAGGAATGAAAGCGAAAGGCGTGACAACTGACCGTCAAATTGCACACCAGTCGTGATATTCCACTCCGTGTCCCACATACCATTAGATAGTTGCTCTGATTGCATCCAGTCCATGGTGTGATTTGCCTGCTGGCTCGTCAGTGCTGGATGACTTCGAGGAAATTTTCACTCACGAGTCTGAAGAAGGCTCGATTACCAGTCAAATGTGCGAGATATTTATATTCCATCTGGCAGGATGCTATTTCCGCGAGGACTGCGTTGCCATAACGCGGGCCTAGGTCTACCTTTCCACTTCAAAAAGGTCAATGGTGATCTTTTAAGAATAGTGAAAGAAGCACGTACGTGTCTGTGTCAAGCGCGAATGCTGGCATTCCGGACTCCGTACCAAACGCGGGGGAAAGCTTCTGTCCCAAGAGATTCGCCTTCTCCAAGAGCACACTTCTTCCAGAAAGAGCATAAGCGGATAACAACCCGCCGAGATAACGAATGACTGTTTCGAAGAACATAACGGGAGCATCCTGAAATTCACAACCATTGAGTAAAGCTATCAGCAGCAGAAAAATTGGAAAGTCACGCACCTTCTTCGAGTGAAACTCCGCAAGGGAGATCCAGCGAATGGCGACCTCAAACTGAGGCTTCATATCCATGATCCATAATGTATCCAATGCGTCGTACATCGTCACGCCCCAGCCATTGAAGCTAAACTCGTCAGTAAACTATAGCTAAAGCAGAGACGCGCCATTCGTGCTCACTTTTGTTGGCTCGTGTTCCTCAATGGCTTCAACTCGTCTGCTGGCAACGCAAAGCGTTCGTAACTCGCGTAAGCATGTCCGAACGCCTCCTTCACCGCTTCCGCTCTCCTTCCAGCTGGCCATCTTGAATAATCAGGGCGCGTCCTGCTGTACCCAGTAGAAGGCGATGGAACTCCGTCGGCCTGGTTACTTGCGGGGAGGAGATAGTATCCAATCGCCACGAGGAAGATAAACGCCAAAATCGCCGACGCTCGTCGATTTCGCGACATTTTACGGTGCAGCGCCGATAGAAGGGAGTCTTCGAGCTCTCTTGAGTTCCTTTTGGATGTGTTTCGATACTCGTGAAGGGGAATCATCGCGAAAACTTTGAGCGAGTTTGACTTCGAGCCAAAAGATCAATTTTGCGTGCGCTTGAGCATGAAAGTTCGGAATGAGGAGCAGCTTCCTTCTTTGCTTCCGCGCAGCAAAGTTGGAGCTCGACTACGAGGCGCCAATGGTCGTCGAGGAAAAGGTTGAAGGGGAGTCTCCATCGTATGTGGGCGATGGCAACATTCGATGACTGCGGTGACCTCACTTGATTCCGCAGCACCGGAGCGCCCGGGCCACGTTCAAGTTCCACTTTTTTTCAACTTCGGCACGCAAACTGTGTCTCACTTCCATCTCCTCGTCAACGTCGCGCATTCCGAAATTTCTGAATTTGAGTACGTCCTGGAGATTTCGTGTCTTCTCTCTTTACGCCATTAATAGTTTAGAATCTCGTTCGTCCATCAATCCTTTCGAGCCATGACTCGATGCATCACCTCTCAATGACAGGAATCTGTAGAGGACTTGAGAATATTTCAGATCTACGATATCTTCGAAGCCACTCGTCTCGCTACGCATTCCTTCGAAAATGGCGGTCATCGATATCGAATATCATGAAGGCCATCGTGTCGCGGTTGAAATTCCGACGGTTTCAGCAAAAGCATGGCAACCTACGTGGATCCAAATTCGAGTGGTAGAACATAGAAATTAGCCTCGTCTTTTCAAGAGATAGCACAAAAGAGAAGAAATAAGTTTGATGACCACCAATCGCTTGCTAGACCGAGCCTCAACTCGCCTCGAACGATCTTCATCGATCAGAGCATTGCATGGGAACAGAGGTACTTACAACTCTCCGATTTTCCAAGAGGTTATCGATTATGCAACGTTGAATCCTCGTCTGCAGCTGATGTCGAAAGCCGCTGCTTTTGAGTGGATGGTGTTTTCAGCAAATCCATCAATTGGGACTGCAGGCACAAATGTACGAAGCTCACGCGCTTGCAGCGCTGCTTATCATTCTCGGATATACTTTTGGAATATTTCAGAGGAAAATATTGTTAAATACATCCTTTGTCGACAGCAGGGGGTTACTCACTTGGGGTGTTGGGGTATTTTTCTAGATCCCCTCATCGAACTGCAAATCCTATTCTGGCATGATTAGTCCGTGACGAGTCGAAGTCTCCGGACCACGGGTCATCCTTGGATCCAGGCGCTTTCGGAGAGCCTATAGAAGCAATATTTGCCGCGCGATAGATAAAAGATTTGAGGAGACAAATTTTTTTGTTGTCGTTGGACTTGACGAACCAATTCCGAGTCAACCAATGCCTCATTGCCCGCCACGTGTCTGGGATCCAACCAGCGCATTACGACCGGCCCTGAAGTTCTTGGGTTACCGCAGCGATTCTTTTTCCTCGTCCGAGTTCACCGAGTCCTCCGAGTCCTCCGTGACCATCCATTTCTTTTACCGCCTCTTTCTTTCATCATACGTCAAGAGAGGTATGGGAAAACCGAATATAAATGCTTACGGTACATACTAGTACCTTTTGCGGTGAACGTTTCTTTTCGCACATTGATTACTAATGGTGAAAACTCGAATACGTCGCTAACAATGTCCTTGCGTTCCAACTTCAATAAGGAAACCAGGGTGCCAACCATGTCAAGTCTATGAGGCAATATGTGTAAGCTGTGCGAGTTTAAAAAATCTCTGTTCGTCGACTAATGTTCTTCGATCAATGCTTTGGCTCTTTTGTGGCAGGGGAATCGTCTTTGCTTCCACCACCCATCTCTCCACCGACTCCCCCGTCTCGAGTCCTCCATCAACACCCTTCTTCGCCCTCAAAGTAGGGAATCAACTGCCTGATTCTGCTATAACATCAATGCTATCGTGATTATCACACGATGCCACCCGAAATCCCCTCTTCCTCGAAACTTGCCGATTACGAGGAAAAGCTAAGCCAATTGCTCGAGAGTATCCCGCACCTGAATCTCTCAGACGAGATCTTCGACGAAAGTGCTCATATCTATGGCTGTGGAGGTTATGGAGACGTCCATAAAGCTAAGTGTCGACGGCACGGAAACATCGACGTCGCGGTGAAGCGACTTCGAGTGCACATTTTCCCTCGCGATCACCAAGGAGCGAAGGCGAGTGAGATATGTTAGTTTTACCATAAAGCCTATATATTGATAAGTCAATCAAGTCAATGATTCGGGAATTGAGCATCTGGGCTTCCGTCAAGCATCCAAATGTTCTTCCGTTGCTCGGATACGCACTGTCTAGGACATTTCCTTCTTTGATTTCACCCTGGATGGTTAGAGGCACAGTGCGCAAGTATATGGACGACCATGAGGGCGAATCAATGTTATATTTGGTGGGCAGCAATTCGACTCAAGAAGCTACATGTATATATTCAACCTTTATACAGGCGAAGGGAATTTCTTCAGGGTTACTATACCTTCATAAGCAAAATATCGTCCACTCGGACTTGAAGTGTGTAAGTACAACCAGTTTTTTCACCCTGCACCGTGGCTCAAAAATGTATAGGAAAATGTTCTCCTCTCAGACACCAGGCAACCTCTTCTTGCAGATTTCGGCATCTCACGATGTGTATCCTCACTTCAGACCACGACTACAGCCACAAGTGCAAAGGGTTCCACACGATGGATGGCTGTCGAATTCTTTGTCCCAAGCGTCGAAGGAGAGGATGTAGTCGTGGAGCACTCGAAGGAGACAGACGTTTGGGCTTTTGGAATGGTCTTGTTTGTGATTACGGCTGTCTGTTCCGATGTTCGTACCTGGAACTGACTTTTGATTCTTTCAGGAACTTCTGTCAGGTGCTGTTCCATTTTCCAGCTTCAAAACGGACGTGCAAGTAGCCATGGCACTTCTGAGCGGGCGTACCCCTTCACGGCCATTCTCGTCTGAAGGCAATTCTGAACAAAACTATGTCTGGTCATTGTGTCAGGCTTGTTGGGAGCGTGTTCCCTTCTTCCGACCGACGATGCTAATATTGGACCGTGAGTTGGAAAGCTTGGGGCAAATATCACCCTCAATCACGACATGGATGAGCTCAATCGATACACGCGCATCCCGAATTTTACCTCTCGATGATACGATTTCTCCGCGCCAACTAGTCTTCCATGACCTCCTTAAACCTAGGAATTCCTACCTTCTTGTGGATTTCGCTCGACCAACATTCTCTCCGGTGACATTCGATAACCAAGGTTGTTTCATCACTGTTCCTCCTGGCCATCTCATCCAGCCCGCGACAAAGCCTGAAATACGTGCAATTACCATCAAATGCCCTCAACTTTATCCATTCGCTAGAGATTGGGCGATCACTGTCAAGCCGTTTGACCAGAGGAGCACAGTCACCGTTGGAGACGTCCTTATGTCCGTGCACGAAGCGTTGCAAAAGCCTGTAACTCATTTAGAATGGGCGACTCTCTCGGAAAACTCGGAGGTCACGATTGAAGCCACCTCGGCGTCCTCTCAACGGTGCCAAAAATATGGCCCTGCTTTCGGAGAGCAAAACATGAAACGGTGCGATTTCTTGCGGAGGGAGACAATCTTTTCTGGTTTAAAGCTGGCAATGGACGAGAGTGGAACAATAGTCAAATTAAACATGGAGGCGTTTGACACCAGGAAAACGTTCGAGCTACGTATTTGGCGTCAGCAGCCACAGGAAAGAGCGCACCATGTCATGCTATTTCCTGATGTTGGATTGATGTGAGTTCGGCGCCAGGTACAAGTCGACCTGAGAAGACAATCGATGCGCTTCACGGCGTGAAGCGCGTCCATTGTTCACGCATGACCTTCTCCCCGTTATCGCTTCAAGTTCCGTCTTCTTCACGTTTTTTCAACTAAAGTGTTCGAACTTTTGCGAGTCGTTCCTCCACGCGCAACGACGCTTCTCGCTCGCAGCGTACATAGAACTCCCGCGCAATCCTGTATTGCATATTCTTCGATTAGCACAATCATTATGGGTTTTCCTTACGGATATATGATACAGCATGCCTCTCAGAGAGCAGGTCAGAGACAGAGGCGAAGGCGTCTCGTTTCGACTTTGACGTGACGATCGCGGGCTTCCATGTGCACTGTGGGTGAGTACGTAGCGGGGAGAGCGAGGTTGGCTGTCTGGGACTCGGAAGGTGTGCCCAATTGAGTTCGTGCACTCGCCTGAATCGCGTTCCAAAAGGACCGATTGTCACTCGTGAATCGAGATGGTACTGATACGAGGTTTACTTGCATTCTCAATGACTGTATTATTCAACTTGAAGTGCATCAGTCGTGGGTCAAACTCCTGACAGATTAATTTATTCACCCTCGTCCTTGACTACAGCGTCGACCCGCCGCCGATATTTGCACTGGTGACAAAGGTGGAAGTCCAAGTCCAAGGGAGGAGAAGGATAGCTCGCGCAGCGAAGTATTTTCGATAATCATGCCGTCTTGCGGCCCTTTACGTGAAGATGTGGATAAGTTGGTGCGAGCCAAGTAAACCAGATTACGGCTTACAGAGGCTGACGAACAATTGTAAATTGCGCAGTATGAGAATATTGCAGCTGTTCGATGCGTAGAGTAACGTACCGCTTCAGAGGCCACAGATTGGGCCGAAATCAAAGAGAGGGACCGGTAGACAAGAATAAATGTAGTGATTGAGATATTCCTGAGTGTCGTGCCTGTAAGCGGCTGCAGACCGTGTAAACAGCGGTGCATAGGCCAAATAGAAGAGTTTAGTGCGCTGGTATATCTGACTTCGAAAGACCGAGATCGAAGATCGTTGCATCGGCTCCGTTGATAGATGTTGTATGAAGAGCGAGACGCTCATTATTTTCAGTTGCCGAGGCCAGATAAAGGAAGAGTCGAGCTTTGAGCTTTCGAAATCGTATTAGCGATAGATTTTGCCGTGTATGTTGATACAGATTTCATTCATGAATTCATTACATCAGAAGTGCATTGTTTTACCTATTCGTGTACAACATCAGAGATCGAGTCAAGTGAGGAAGAACGAGAAGAGCCTAGTCCGTACCGTTTATTCAACCAAAATATCCCCAAGAAGCAGAAGAAAATGGATTAACAGAGAATGAAACCAAGAATGGCTTCTTCGCCGGCTTCAAGATCAGTTTGAACGTCGTCCCATCCCCGCTCTTCACCTGCGAAAAGCCAGTAAGCACGATCTTGTCGCGCAGGAAATCACACCGCTTCACGCTCTGATTACGCTCCCTCTCGAAATCCGAACCCAGCGCACGGCATCGACGCGTAAATGCCATGTTCGCCTCATACACATCCTTTTCCGAGATCTTCTCCGCGAGTGTCACGGGCGCCTGCGACCTGATGCAGGCTCGCTTGGACGTCGTTGACGGTGACGCACGCCTGATCGGACACGGAGAACGCGGCGCGCTCGACGGTAATGGGCCAGTCCTTGTCGAAGGCTGTCGGATTTCGCGGATTGGCATTTCACGTACGATCGCACGAAGCATTGCGCCCACGTCTACCTGCTTGAAAAGGAAGATATTTTAGCAGCATTCCGCCAAAACAAACGAAGCGATTCACGCACTTGAAGTAATCCGGAGTGCCTCCAGTTCCGATTTGCATCGAACTACACGTTCTCTTCTGTCATGAGCCTCATGACGAGTGTATGCCAGTGTTCGAGAACCACTGATCGATGATCCAGGTGCATTTGACGATATACGAGCGCAATTATTGTCGATCTCTTTCCAAACGACTCGTTCTAGAAGGACTGAGCAAAACTGCGCCCACTCCCGTCAGGATACACATCGCCCTCAACAACTAACCGCTTCGCCAACGCGTTCGTACGGTGGAGATGAAGAGATAGTTTCTGTCTGTCGTTCTCGTCGTCATCGTCGAAGTCGTGAAACTTGCCACGCAGCGAAGGACGCAACCTGCACGCGTCATGACCGGCCCTGAAGTTGAAAGGCTCCACGACTTTTCTTCCTCCGCTTTTCTTACCATCACCACGACCCTTTCCTTTGCCGTTGGATATAGACAAAGGTACGAAGCTTGCGAGCGGATACTTCAAGGCTCAAGAGACACGAAAACTCGTTACTTCCTATGGATAAAAGTGCACGTTTTGTCCCGTTGCTCTCTGCACAGGTTCAAGGCAGTTTCATTGCGCTTCACGGACAATTGCGCGGTACTTACCGCTTACTATGGCGGTCAATCTGTACAAAAAATAGATGTCAAAACAAAAGCAAAACGGTCTGTCGAAACAAAAAAAATGGATCTGTCGAAACAAATGTGCAAAACCCATCTGTCGAAACAAATGTGGGCGACCATATGTCGAAACAAAACAACTTTGACATGTCTGTTGAAAAACTTGTTTGCGCACAAAATTTCCTTTTCGGGTAAGTCTGATGACCGTGGGAGTCCAGGACCGGCCAGAGACAATGAAGTTTCTGGCTCATTTCTCAGTCAAATAAATTCAAGAAAAATGGTGGGTGGGGGTTTTTGACCCCGTAGATTCCATTTCTGGCATCCGTTTCTCACGGTTCTCAACCGCTCATGTTATGTCTGTAGCTGGCTGAGATTGTACAGCCACTGGCTTCCAAAAGCGTCTTGTCCCCTTGCTCTGACAAGGGCAATCCGAAGTGGAAATCCGTGCGAAAACGAGACGACTTTCTCCGAGGTTTTTCCGAAGCTTGCGTACTCGATGAATCACGTCCTTTCGTCTTTCGTTTTCTCTCTCAAGACTGCACGTCCTTCAGAAAAGGGAAGGCTCCGTTTCAGAAATTCAAGTCGTCTTCAACGCACGTATATCAAGTTCTCGTCTAACCACAGAGCAAGGGGGTTGCCGGCGAAGCGCGGCCCTTATTTCTAGTGGGGCCACAGGTGTCCAAAACAGGAAGTGCATATAGTCACCTCATGTTTGGCCCATATCTCACTCAAACCTCAACCATATTTCATGGTATTGGTACCATTCAAAAGGGAATTTAAACATATATAGTATTATGCAACTAGAGATGTCTTGCACATAATTCACATGTGACAAAGGTAACAAGTAGGATTAGTGAAGTTCCTCACCATTGGAGCTGGGATTCAAAGGTCAGCTGCTACTCAAAAAAAGGAAATGATAGTTTCCATATACCTGTTTTCATAGTAGCATATGTATCTAAAGGGTGTTGCCTGTTTGATGTACAAGTGGAACACTGTCAATGCAAAAGATAACAGATAGATCAAGGACAGATAACCAACATCAGTATCTTTCAGTTGGTATAGCATACACATACAGCAAGTACTAGCCTTTTCTAAAATCACATCACATCAAATTTATTCCAATCCATCAATGAACAAATCTTGGGGACTTATTTGAAATGATGCATCTACTAAACTTGGTATTCCACAATGATAGCAGTTTCCCAGGCCAGACAGCCTTCAATCAAATACAGTAAAGCAAAGGAACAGAGAATATGACAATATGAAGGTTGAAAAACAAACCTTTTTGTACAACAAGATACTGTACAGCCTCTTGTACTTGAACTTATTCAATAATTGGATCTGATTGAACCGCACTACAGCACTTTTGAAGACAAGGCTCATGGCTGGCTTACCTTTTTCTTTCATAAAACTTTCTAAGGTAGAGGAAAGAGAAACTCAACGAGCTGGACCCTGAGCACAGCCGTAACCCACCTGCCGCGTTTGGAAGTGTTAGGAGCGCAACATCTCTTTTGTATCTCCTCCCACGAAAACTCCTTTTTCCTTATTCCAAGAAGTACAAGGTGAAGACCTAATCATTCCCTACAAGGTGTACTTTTCCGATTTTAATTTGGGTGATAATCAAGGGAGGAGATACAAAAACAAGGTTTTTTGCAGAAAATGGCTTAGAATTGCAGCAGGAACCTCGTAGTGCAATTTCATGAAATTTGAAATTTTTGACCTCGAGATTTTTGCGTCTTAGTCATCCATCAAAGTGATTAGTAATCGCCCGATTTGGTAATTTGTATTGGGGTGGCAAGCGGCCAAATATTTTGATGTTTGGGGGTGTTGGGAAGCGGTTTGAGCAACTCTATATGTCTTACAATATCATTTGTATATACCTGGGACACTCACGGACACGAAATGATTTTGTCAAACCACCGAAGGAGCACACATCCTGCGGATATTTGCGTTTAGGGTTCGGCTAATTAAGGTTCTAGGGTTAAGGGTCGCCTAAGCGAGCTCGTTGAATTTCTCTTTCCTCTACCTTATATCTTGCTTATTTTGAGGCCAAATCACATAGAGCGCAATGATTCTGACATGAACTGCTATATTAACCATTTATCCACTCTCTTTTGACAGAGATACATCTAAATTCCAAAAGAATAAGTACACTGATCCTCAAATGAAGCATTGTTTGCTTTATATCTTTTTCAGGTCTTATTCAAAATACATATAAGGTATAATGTCACGATCTGATCCTGAATCTAGGCCTCGCGACTCCGCACACGCTCTTCACGCATCCATGACATCACGACATGAGTCACTTGTGCGACACACACATCACACAACAGCATCACACGCTGCTCCATCCCAACATTCCTCCGCGACGCATCATCCTCACGTGACATCCCGCGACTCGCGCCACACCTAGGCCTCCATTGATCAGCCTCGCCACACAACACGCACATGTTATCCCTTCGTGTACTGTGACGTCCACATGTACTCTGTGTGGGTCCAGTACTGCCCAAACATAGGCTAAATCAGGCATGCTTCTTACTTCTCCGCCTTTGCTGATTGGCTGTTCTACTTCACTCTCCTTCGTGTCCCTTTGTCCTTGCATCCTCGGTCCACTCACTCACAAATGTTTCCTTACTTTACTTGTTTTCTCAACATTAGTCTCTCCTTATTGTATATAAGACAGCTAACCACAAGAGGTCGCGAGGATTAAATTTCACGGAAACATGGTCAGAAATTTTAGAAACCCCGAAAACTCATGCACCACCCAACCACCCCCTAAGATTTTTTTTCTTTCGTCGCAAATTCTGTCCGACCACCCAACCACCCCTTAAAATTTGCTCGAAAATTGCCTGGCGTGGTCGGTGTGGTCGGTGTGGTTGTGGGCGAAAGCTGAAGTTGAAGCGCGAAAGCGCGAAAACAATGGTCGTGCACGACGTGGCCACGCTGACATAATGTGCTTGCTCGCCCACAACTCGCCACCACAAGGTCCACAACCCGTCGGGCAAACCAGATGAGGGTAAGACTTTTTTTCCGAAATTTTCTAAACTACTC